>VWZU01002663.1:187512-211848 GCA_013397095.1 Sterrhoptilus dennistouni | reverse complement strand
AGCAGCCGCTGATTCGGGTGTCCGGACGCGGGGTTTTCCTATGTACCCCGGGAACCAGCCGTCCGCGCGGGGAGAACTATTGCAGAGAGGCGGTCCGGGCTGGTCCCGGCGTGGTCCTCGGGGACACCTTTCCAAGTTGTAGGAACCACGGCAGACATTTGTTCCGCAGTGAGGGTGTGCACGGTGGCACTGCCCCGGAGGTTAAATTCACGCCCTGCCCAGTGTGCCTTAGTCTGTCCATGCTCCCGGATCCCGAGGATGCCCGGTGTTGGAGGTGTGGGTGAGCAGCAGCCACGCCCTAAACACCCGGTGAAACAGGCCCGTGTACAAAGCGCCAGGTAAGCAGGCTCTGGTGGCTGCAAGCAGAAGAGCCTGTTCTGACTTCACCTCACCGTAAGTCTTCAAAAGATTAGTTTCCACGGAGTTACATAACAAGATAGCAAATCCACTGTGGCTGTCTCCTGATAGTAAGTAATTTGCTTTTGTGATTGGGAAGATAAAACCTAAATTTCATGAACCCCATACAAATACCTGAAATACATAAATCAGTTGGCCTTTGGCAAGACAAATCTCGGTGAAAGGAAGGAAAATCCTGTAGCATTCCTTTTGTTTTCCTTGTAGATACCAGTGAAACACCTGCTGTCCACCACTTTCTTCATTTGACTTCCCCTTGAGGTCAGCCAGTCGTCAGCATGTCTTCAACCAAGAGCGCCTCAAAACTCTTCCTAGTCCTCTTGTCACTGCTGCTGGTGCTGCCAGTAGTTGAAGCCCTGGATGCAGGAGATACCATTGCCTTCCTCCTCGGCCTCGCTGTCAGTGTCATCGGATTCTGTGCCTGCCTTGGCTTGTATGCAAGGAGAAGGAATGGGCTGCAGTGACTTCAAGAAAATGCTCAGATGAAGCAAATTTCCGAGCACAGCTTGGGGTTGGGTGTAAGACTGGGCTTTGGTTCTGGATAACTTTCAAAAATATGTAGTAGATATTTCTGCAAACCTCTCTTACTGTTCAGTACAACAGAGTCAAGACTATATGCAGAAAAAGAGATTTGTACAGTCTGTCCTTATTACAGAAAGATAATTTTATATTGTTTGTGATTAAATACTGCCTTAGGGAAGGGTAAAAACTTTTTGAATGGGGAAGTAAAACTATAGAGTGGCTCACAGTAGAAGTTTATAAATTTAACATGTCAGGGAGGCCATCAACAAGTTCTGCAATTTTGGTTTCAATGTTTAATCAGAAGGAAGCAGCTATTAATCTTCCAGTCAAGATGACAAGAGTTTTGAAATTAGTCCTAACTAGATGGCTAGTGAGCAGACTGCTCTAACTTGTGTGCTTGTGCTCACATTCTCTGTAGTGACAGTTAACACCTAACAGCTCACTTCTGCTGTCACATGGATGAGACTTACTTTTATTTTTATTTTAGAATATGTAGTTTCCTGTAGTCTGTGTTCTTATTACCTAGTAGATACACCTAAGAATGAGATGGCCATTTTTACTTAAAATGTATTTCACGGAAAAGTACGTGTAAGGCTAGGTAAATCAGATTAGGGATATAAGCTTTGCCTCTTGTTTATTTTTTGTACTCATCTTTTTTTCTAGGCACACCAAGTTTAAAGCTTAGTTCATTTGGTGTTTGTACTTTTTTCTCCAAAACTGAAGACCTAACTATTTTGATGAGGAATTCTGTGGTGTTTTTCCATTAGAAGGTTATTAGAATTATAACAAGATCATTGTGCATATGTTTCTTTTACAGTGTAGAAAGAACCTGTTTAAAATCCTGGGTTTAGCTGGGTTTAGTCAGTTAGTCCGTTGTTCTTGAGTTTATTCCTTGTGACAAACTATTGTTGTTAGCTAAACATTCAGGCTTCTCTAACTGATGCATATGACTTCCACAGAAGATTAGGACCAAAACCAAAGTAAAAAATCCTGGTGCAAAATGGGAGCTGTAAATAATCTTACTCTATTCATGCTCAATCAGATTGCATGGTATGTGGTTGAAGGACAGTAGTGTGTCTAGGACCTGTTTCTTTAAGTACCAAATGTGAAATGACTCAGCCAAGAATGTCTGACACAAGTCTCTCTGATTTGTTAGGGTGTTCTTGCTTGAGCCAAGGAGCACAGTCTTTAACAGCAGCAGAATAAGGAGCATTGGAAGATGAGCTCTCCACAGGTCACAGAATTTCCTTCTGATCTTGTGCTGTGGACTGTGGACACTGCCACTCTTTGCTAGAAATCTTGGCTTTTACCTTTCAAAGTTATGTATTTTGATACTATTCTTCTACTGTGTCTCTGTTCAGTAGAGCACAAAGCAATGACTATGGGCAGGTCTCACATAAGTAATTAGGTGGGCAGACCATGTTCTCCAAATCCTGATTTCTGCATGCCATTTTTGGCAAAAAGGGACACAATGCACAATTACTATGTACAAATGCAATTTACAG
Source organism: Sterrhoptilus dennistouni (assembly GCA_013397095.1). Lineage (NCBI taxonomy): Eukaryota > Metazoa > Chordata > Aves > Passeriformes > Zosteropidae > Sterrhoptilus > Sterrhoptilus dennistouni. The sequence continues at coordinate 209,407 of VWZU01002663.1, read as the reverse complement.
CCCTAAGAGGACCTTTAGACAGAAATATCACCTTTGAAAGCTGCTTAGCAGCAGTAGATGATCCTGTACATGATAATTCAACTGAGTTGGTACAAGCATAGATCGAAGTGTGATCTTTGATGTTCCAGCTTAGCTAAAAAAAACCAACAAAAAAAAAACCCCAAAACAACAAAACCCCCCACAAAATTGCCACTCAATTCACTTTATAGTTCCCAAGGTTTAAAAAAATTGTGATTTTTTAGTAAAATTTTAAGTATGGCTCTTTCAATAGAATACATTTTAACACAAGCAGATTTTCACAGACTCCTTTATCTATACCTTGGAAGAGATCCCTGGCAATATTTTCACAGGATTGGGCAACAGTTTCACTTCAGGGAAAACAAAATTTTAACAGAGTTAATTATCTTCAGGCAATAGGGACATGAGAAACTGTATTATTTGCCTAAAGCTGTATGTACTTCATTACTTCATTGAAAGGTATTTGCACCATATAATGGCTCTGTTTCCTGGGTTCTGATATAAGCTTTTTTTGTTTAAGACTTGCATTTGTCAATTACTTCAGTGTAAAATCAAACCCCTGTTTTTCCTCTGTCTTAATAAAAATTGATGTTTGATTTGTCGTCAGCTTGATGAAGTAATTCTTATGAAAAGGAAAATTGCGATGACAGAAATCACTGAAACTGTGAAATTCCTTCGGTCAACTATTATTTTCTTATCTACTTTTGCTTATGTTAGATAACTTTATGAACTAATGTATCATAAAGTATAATTTCAGTTAACATTTGTGCAGTGATTGTACTTATCTTGGTCCTACTACTTGTTTATCCCATTTCAGTAACCGTTACTTTAAAGCACTTCAGGGACCTGGCCCCCCTGCTTTGAGAGTCAGCTTGTAGTTGTAAAGAATGCTGTTTGCATGGTACAGGGAAAACTTGAAGTATTTGCTTTTCCTTTTGATTATGAATTTTCAACGTATCTTACACAGTTGCCTTTATAGAACGCTATTTAAGTGAGTTTTCTAGCTGGAGACTCAAGAGTATAAAATACCATTTTCTGTTTTTTCTTTTAATGAAATATTATGTTATGTTACTTTAGTTATTTGAATTATATTATTTTTAACTTTAAAAGAGCTAGATTTATCTCAGCATTTTGTGAAAACAGGGTTCTAGCTCTTTCAGGACTTCAAATACTACACGAATCAGTTCATTTTGTGCACTAAGCTAATACTGTTAGTAGCTGTTTTCAGAGCAGAAAGTAGAAATAGCCTGACGATGTCCATCTCTTAACAAAGAAAAGCCACTGTGCCTTTCCATGGGAACTGTCCCTGGACTAGCCCAGACTTGTGTACTGACTAGACACAGTTAAACAGTGCGAAGCCCTCTGCATGATGCTCTTTACGTAAGCTTTGTGAGAAGGGGAGTTCAGTGTAACAAGATAAACATGGCTAAATGGATGACCTGTAATAAGTCTGTTAACATGGTAAATGCACTCATTATGCAACAGAAGTAACCTTTCCATTCATTTCTACATCTGATGAAAGGTTTGGCGGTTCTAAATTTGTGTAATGGTGAGATAGTTAGGAGTGGTGGAAAGGAGAGCTTGAGTCTAGTTGTCCTCCCAGTTTACACTTAAACAAATAGTAAATGATCTAAAGTCAACAGGAAGTTGTTTTTACCAAATGAAAAAAGTGAGACCATGAATTCAGAAGTGAATACAGCAAAACATTGGGCAAGATCTCATGTGACTATTGATGCACAGGACCCAAACTACTTAATTCCTGCTGAACTCAATTTTCAGAACTTTCAAGTGACAAGTTTTTAATACATTAGACACTGAGTACTCTGCTAAGTGTTCAATTCTTAACGAATATAATCAGTTTTTAAATTACAAAGTTCACATGAATACACGAGTACACAGTAACACCAAATATTACATTTGGAAAACAAGTTTTCCAGCAAGCAACCTGTAATTTACATACTACTTATGGTAAATAACATAGAAGTACATCTTTCTTTGAACTAAAATTAAAGGAATAATAAAATTATATAGGCATTCAAAACATTTCCAGATCTTGTACTGTCTCTTCAGCTCAGTTTCTCGCTAATGGAATTTGAAAATGTGTGGGAAGCTCTGTCACATTAAGGTACAGGCATACTAGACAGTCAACAGAGCCTTTAGTTTCTAGATCATTCATCTGATCAGATCAAAACAGAGACTTTTATGAGAAAAATAAAATGTCCCTTTAGTGTGCTAAGCAAAGAGACCCATAGAATCATAGAATCATAGAGTGTTAAGGAGTTGGAATGGCCCTTAAAGACCATCTAGTCCCAACCTTCCCTGCCATGGGCATGGACGCCTCCCCCCAAACCAGGTTGCTCAAAGCCTTATCCAACCTGGCCTTGAACACTGCCAGGATTGGAGCATCCACAACCTTCCTGGGCAACTTGTTCCAGTGTCATCACCATCACAGTTAAAAATTTCTTCCTAATATCTAACCTAAAAATTCCTCCTCTTTCAGTTTGTACCTGTTAGTCACTGTCCTGTCACTACAGATCCTGATGAGTGTCCATCTCTGCCTTCCCTGTAGGCCCCTCTCAGATGTGCAACTATCTGTCCTTTTGCAAGAAAAATCGGTGGGCGTGTGCAGCGGAGCCAGAGAACAAACCATTCCGGGTTGGAAGCTACCTTCTCCGGAACGATTTCTATGTCTGGCAGGGTAAATTTACAGTCCCCCACGACAACCCATTCTGTGCCAATCAAGTCCCAGGTGCCTCTATTTCTGGCGACTGTTGCTGTGTGCCAATCGGTGTCTTTGATCCAGAGTGGTTTTACTAGTCTCAGATGAAAAGGCACGTGTTGACTGGTTGTTGTCAGGGATGACTCTAGGGGAGGAAAAAGTTGATGGTGTTTAGTCTCGTCAGGTGGGGGATCCCGTGTCAAATCTGGGAAATTTTCTTCCAGCCCAGGATCCTGTGTGGAATCTTGGGATTGCCCTGGGAGGGAAAAAGTCAAGTCCGATGAGTCAAATCCGGTTTTGTTCCGTTCCTCATTCCCTATTTCCCGCCCCCCCCCCCCCCCCCCCGCTNTTTCTCTTTAAACTGTTGGAATTCCTTTTTGAGCGGACAGGCCTGCCACCAGTGTCCTTTCTTGCCGCACAAGGCACAGGGCCTATCAGCGGACCTTCTAGAGAGCCGTCTCACAGGCCCCGGTGTGTGCGGAGTTGGCATTGCAGTTGGTGTGTCAGTGGTTTCAGCAGCCACAGCGACCGTCTGGTGATGTTCTTTTTTCCCAGGGTGTCCAGAAGCTATAAGCAGCACTACTTCTGTCACCACCTGTATGTAGTCTTGCAGGGTGGGCTTAGGTTTTTTCAGCAAGGTCAACATGGCCCTCTTGCAAATTTCATTCGCATGTTTGAAGGCCAGTGACCTCACCAATCGCCCCTGGGTAATTTCATCTTCCTCCTCTTGCTCCACCGCTGCAATTAGCCTTTCTACAAACTGGAGGTAGTATTCCTGGGGGGCCTGGAAGACATCTAAATAAGACTGTAGCGGACCTGACAGCCGCATGGTTAGGAAGGATTTCTCTGCCATTTTTGCAATCACTTCCAACACTGGCCTGGGTATTTCTGAGGCTTGCTTTGCTGGCATTTCCCAATTTCCCTCACCCATCAGATGTCTCAAAGTGATTTCGTCCCCTTGAGTGTCAACAGCAGTGTTAGGATCGGACAACAATCTTGGAAGGGTGTCCTGTAAAAGATCTCTCCAGGTAGCCTCCCAGAGTTGATACTCTGCTCGCGAGTGGAGGCACCTGAAAAGGTGTTTTACGTCATGAGGGACGACAACCGTTCCGGCTAGCTGGGCGTTCAACAGGCCCTGGAAGTATGAACTATCTTGTCCATACTCCTTGAGCGCCTTCATGAGATCCTTAACAACATGGTGTGACATCGCTTGCCAGGTAGTATTTGTAACGTGTCCACCCCTCGACCTCCAGTAGGTTACAGGAGCGAGGGACGGAATGCGGGGACTTTCACTTCTGGAGTCCGACCCCTCCTCTTCCGAGGTCCAGGCGTGGGAACTGGAAGTGTGTGGGCAGGATTTGGGATGGTCTGGGGGTGTGGCCTCATCAGGTGATGTCATTTTCCGAGGAGTGCGGTCACGGGAGGAGCGTCTGGAGGGAGGAGCGTGGGAAAGGGGTTGGGACTGGAAACTCAAGTGAGAGGGAGGAGTGGAGGGAGGAGTCATGGACAGGAAAGGGTTGTTCGGGGAGTAAAAGGGATTATGGGACGAAGAAAGGGAAATGGCAGGAAGCGAGGACATGGAGGACGACTGCGTCATGTGGCCGCCGCCATTTTGTGCCTGAGGGTTACGGGCACCATTTTGGTAACATTCCACTCCTGCTAAACGAAACCTAACTCTTGGTTTGGAAACTGGGTAAGTCTGGGGAAAGGAAAAATCCTCAGCAGCCTGGCCAGGGCTACATCGGCTGTCCCGGGCAGACTTGTCTGACCCGGGTGTGGGGATCTCGGCGTTCTGAAGGGGCGAGGGCTGACAGGCTGGGATTTGCCTGCTGCGCCCTTGAGAATGCCTCTGCAAGGAGACGGGGATCGGGAACGTAATTCAGGGGAACAGGGTGAACACAAAATGCCTCTCCGGGATGACCCTTTCTCCATTCCCTTCATCTTTGTCACTGCAACTTTTATCTGTTGAGACCAAAATAAATAATTTGAGGCTTTCTCATCCCCGGAGGCGGCCAAATCTGTAAATTTTGAGATTACCGGATCCCAATATTGGATCTCAGTCACTGCCTCCGGGGTGGTATTCGGAAAGTGGAGGAAGAGTTTACGCACATAGCGTTTCAGCTGTCCCTTCGAGTATTTAACTTCACTAACAGTCAAAATCCCAACGAAACTTAAATAATCGTCTTTTTGCACAACTGACAACTTCCCACCCATCTTTAGATGTTAAATGTCTGTTGCGCCTTCGGAAACCACTGGAAACACAAAATCCGAACAAATCCGACAACCAGCACAGAAACTCCGGTCAGGCTGTTCGCCCCCTCCCCGGAGGTGCCTTTTCATACAACCGAAAATCTGCCTCTTAACACTGCACCCAACCCCTGTGGGAGCGGCAGACAGAAGAACTCAAAACCAAAACAACAAAACCAACTAAAATCGCAGGAAGCCTCCTAAACCAACCTGAGAGGGGGCTATAAACCCAAACCCTCCCTCAGGGACCGTGCGGCAAGTCAGCTTGAGGCAGTTTCCCTCAAGCCGGACCCCNCAGTTTCCCTCAAGCCGGGCCCCTAGAGCGGCTCCGAGCCAGCTCCAAATACACCAGGGAAAAGTGGGGGACCCCCGTGGGTGTTTCAACTTACCCTTCCACTGGGCACCTGTGATGAGAAAAACGACCAGCGGCTCCAGGACTCACACCAAAGGGGACCTCAGGGATGCGCTGAAGCTGCCCTCTTTGTCCCTTCGGGAGCGCACCTGAAGGCTGCTTCCACCGAAGGGAAACGGTAAATCCCAAAACGTCCGGAGTGGACAGGACTCCTTCATGAAGCTCCACCAAGGAGCTTCGCACCGAATGCCTCGCTGCAGTGGCCTTTGTCTGCCTGTGGCTGTCCCACGTTGGGCACTACTCTGCAGCGGGTGTCGCCCAAGCGCTGCCGGCACTGGCCAGCCCTGACACCGCCACAACACGGGGGCCTTTTAGCCTGCCAGGCAGATCCACTGCTATGGTGCAAGCGAAGGAAGTCTTCAGAGTCTGGTTCTTCTTCATCCTCAACTTCCTGAGGGGGTAGGTTTTGCAGTTCGATCTCTTCTAAAGGTGGGGAGGTTGTCCACACGTGGTTGACACTTAGAGTGGAGGCGGCGTCCGAAATCAGTCTGCGAGTGAACCGTTTGATTAGTCCAAAAGCGATTCCAATGATGAGAAGTAAAAACAAAATCACCAAACCAGTTTTTATAGCAGATCCTATCCACCCGGAGAGTCCCCAGTCGCCAAATAAATTGTCCCACCAGTCCTTGGTCTCTTTCTTTATCTCATGTACCATATCTTTGATCTTCTTTATCAATTGCTGGACATCCTCAGCCCGAGATAACAGAATAAAACAACAAAGACCCTCAAACTCCTCGCATGTGTGGTGGTGGAGGAGAAGCAAATAGTCAATGGCAGCCCGATTTTGTAAAGTTGCCTGTCTGGTTACCTCCTCATCTTGAAGGAGGTCTGATAGGGCATTGGAAGTTAAGTTCACCTGCTTTGCGACCCAACATTCTAATCGGCCTAACTCTCCCATGCTTTTTGCCACTGAGATCCAGGGCAGAAAAACTGTTATAGCCGTAGCTTTGGCCCTGGACCAGTGTATTACTTCTGAATCGCAGTCAGGGTCGAGATCTGCCAAATCTCTTCTTTTGACTGTTGCGTGCTTGGATGAATTTTTTAAAATCCAATCCATAATTTGCGTTTTGTTCGGGGAAAGCAGGCCCAATCTGCCTATCGTGCATGGACCTCCTGTGAGGCGAGAGGGGATGCCGGTAAATGTGCAGTTGCCACAAATAAGGAAAGTGCCTTTGGGAAGGGTGAGGGCAAGTAATCCAGGGGTACTCACCATTTTGACACGTGCAATTTTGTCACACCATTGATTCGTGAGGTATGCGTCCTTGATTTGAGGAGGTTGGTGAATAACTTCTCTTGACCCTTTGGTGGGGTAAACACAAACTGAACGCAAAAGGGGGCAGGGGACGAGCCGAGGAGTTCCAGCTCCTGCGGCTCACTTTCAGCACGGGGAAGGGAAGTGGAGACCCAATCGCGCCAAAGAATTAGAGGATTCACTACAGGGAGAACCACCCTCCTTTGGAGGCAGAATTCTTCCAATTTGGGCTCGGGACGGGTATGGGCGGATCGTAGGACAGAAATCACCTATGACAAAGAGCAACCATCAGGAATCATTTGCACACCTCCACAGGAAGGCTCCTATGAGGTCTCTATGTAACCTTCTCTTCTCCAGGCCGAACAGCCCCAACTTTCTCACCCTGTCTTTTAGGGGAAGTACTCCAGTCATCAGCTTCATGGCCCTCCTCTGGACTTGGTCCAAGAGTTGCGTGCCCTTCTTCTGCTGAGAGCACCAGGACTGTACACAGTAGTCCAGGTGGGGTCTCACCAGAGCAGAGTAAAACAGGAGAATCACCTCCTTGGACCTGCTGGCCACAGTCCTTTTGATACAGCCCAGGACACAGCTGGTTTTATGGACTGTGAGTGCACACTGCTATCTCATGCTGAGCTTTTCATCAACCATCATCCCCCACATCTTTCTCTCCAGGGCTGCTCTGCATCACCTCTCCACTCAGCCTGTAGGTTTATTGGGATTACCCTAACCCAGGTATAGGACCTTGCACTTGGCCTTGTTGAGCTTCGTGAGATGAGGTTCACATGGAACCACCCCTTGAGCCTGTCAAGGTCCCTCTGGAAGGCATTCCTTTCCTCTGGTGAGTCATCTGCACAACACAGCTTGGTGTATCAGCTATCAACAAATGTCCTGAAGGTGCGTTACACAGCATAAGTGAAGGCCTGAAAGCAGAGTGCCCTCCATCAGACCTAGGAGCTACAAACATTAGTGGCAGGGGAGAGAGAATTGTGCCCACAAGCACACTGATGCAGAAAACTAGATGTTGCTGCTGTGTTGGGTTAAAGTTTGTGTTGTGCATCAGTCTTCTTGTATTGGCCTGTGTTCCTCCTCACTAGTCATTGTCTTGGAAATTTCAACTGGAATCAACAGTACTGGCAACTTTCTCAGCTGCCATTCATTCAAGGCACTAAAATTTTATATACATCTTCACACTGCTTCTCTCCACCTGGCTAGTATAAAAGCATGAAAATTACCTTATTTTCCTGAACAGAACTAAAACATGACATAGCAACACAGTTCTGTAAAACTTAGAAGAAAATGGTCTTTTTCTCCTGTTTTTCCATTCTTCTATTTGTGCAGCTGATTGCACGCACTGTGATAGTGCTAATAATAAATAATGTAACTCCACGTCATTCCCTATCCTCTCACAGAAAACCAACCATCCTAAAACATGACCAATTTTAATCTCAGCAGAATTAAAGTGAAGAAAATGGTCACTTTATCAAAATCTCTTCGCTTTCCATTTCATGAGTTACCTGTGAAATGAGAATTCTAGAACTTTTCAAGGACATTTTCTGCCAACGTATTTCTGAAAGATATGGTTATGGAAATTACATGCTCAATACCTGCACTTATTTCTCAGTCTTTAACGTAACATGATTGTTCATAAGTCCCATGATAGTAGTTTTAAATTTTATTTTTTATCTATTCAAATTACCTGGAAGATCAGCAGAAGCCATATTGACTCATTTTTCCTCAACAGCACATATTTATTTCAGCATCTGCATGAAAAGCAAAAAAAATTGAGGGGTTTAAAACTTTGATCTTTTCAGAAATGCCATTTGTGATCAAATTCCAAAAGCCTATCTGATATTTGCAGACACTGTATAAAGTGATATATATCTAGTGATAAAAAGTCCTTTTTCTTAAGTAATAATATTAATAATAATAATTAAAAAAAAAAAAGGACGCTGATTGTATATATGGAGCAGTAGCTAATAAGAAACCACTATTCAGCACTAAATGTCACACAGCCATGTTTTTCATCCTATAGTATTTGCAGAAAAAAAACCCCCATAAATCACAGAAATAGATGTTATATTATGAATAGGCAAAAAGTGCTTTTTGGAGATAAAGTGCATATTATTTAGTAATAATTATGGCTCTAGTTTGAATCTCTATGGAGTCAGCTCAAAAAATTTTATTGTCCTAAATTGAAATCCAGCTCTTCTAAAGGGGTGACCATACTGCCTTCTGAATCCCATGTAACTTTGCCACAGCCCATGCCAGGGCTATGGCAGCAGGCTGTCCTGATGCACAGGATGCTGGCTAACCTCAAATCCCGCCTAGGAAGCGACAGACAGCTGTGTCTCCCTGGGTGCCAAATGCATGCCCAGGCCACTGCTACACTCTCGCTCCATCGATTCATCTCCTACTGTGAAAAAAAGCCAAATAGGTGATGAGCTATTTTTTAAACATTCAGGAATAGCTGTGTGGCTGATACATCTTTAACCTTCCACACCAGAATGTACATTCCAAAATTTAATATCGTTGGCACACTTCATTTTTAAAAATTCAGTATATAATCTTTTAAAATACAGCATCCATGTGGGCTGGGGTGAATACATCTAGGAGAAGTAAAAAAGCAGAGGACACTGTCAGAGGAAAAGATATTCTAAATTGTCCATCCAAAAGAGGGGAAAACAGAAATCATCTTGGGGAAGAGTCTGAGCCAAGAAATGTACAAGGTGACCTCCAGAGGTCCTTTCCAACCTAATTTACTGTATGATTCTATGAAATCCTAGTTGTAAATGGGATGCATAAACAGAAGCTCAATTCATTCGTATCTTCATTGCAAACAAGGATATATTTGTGGTGAACAAATCTAATCACAGTGTGAGCCCATAGGGAACCTGACTGCAAAAGCTGTGAGGCTGTTCAGTCATCATGTAAGACCACAGGGAAACCAGATGTACCAGGATTCTCCCACTGTGTCTAGCGAAACTCAATCCCTGAGGCATTAAAAGGTTATGGGAAAAAAGGGAGCAAATGCAACACATGTACACTAATCCTCTTTTCAGAGTGGGATTTTTAGGGATGGGTTTATGGGGCTAGTACTGTACTCCAAATGGAATTCAACTACTTCAGTGTAAAGCCCCAAATGTGAATTATGTCAACTCCTGCCCAAGTCAACATTTTGAAAATCTGAAGATTTGACAGCCAGAATAAAAGACCTTGTTGGACATGGAGTTCCCATTGGCATCATTGGAAGTTTAGGACAAGGTCAAATACAAAATACAGGTTTGGATGCAGTAGATACTTTAATAGGATGGAGGGGTCCCTGCATTTGACCAGTAGCGCACCTTGCACCAGATGGTGCTCATTGGGAACTGCAGCCATGTTAGTCTCCATCTACATCTCTTTCCTTAGAAAAATATTAGCTGAATTATTTATTGTGATAACTGAGTGCCAAATTTTCATCTGGTTTAAAAACAGCCTGAAGTTGCTGAAATCAGTGCAGTCATCCTGATTTAAATTCATTTTGAACAGAAAACACAAGAGGCTTCATTCTGACCTTGCACCAGCCCTTATAATTCTGTGTAATGCAGTAGAATTATTCTTGATTTCCATTTATGTGAAAATCTAAATTGGTTCTTAAAATAGAATGTCTTTTTTTTTCTCTCAGTCTGCTACCAGTAAATTATTTGACCTACATCTTAATAAATATTAGAAAAAATTATTCTCCCCACTCTTACTCCATAAATACACTTCAGAACTTGTGTATTTAACTTAGACTCTACTGTTTTGCCCCCCCAAGATTTATCAACAAAGGCCAAGGAAAATCCACAAGTCAGCCCACTCTCAAGGACACCACACTAATATAAAGTGTGTCTTTGCACACTTTTAATGTATGTGTGCCATACATGACTGATGTACATCTGCTTACCTATCTGCTTTGTTGTTCTTTCTTTTTCAGTAATAAAAGCAATCTGTTTGTGTTTGTGTCAAACTGTTCCTTAGGAATGCCTTTCACCATGAGGTTCTATGTATTAAATAAGAACTTCATAGACTTTTTTTCCTGTCCAAAAGTAACACTGAAATCCCAGCAAAAAGGATTACATGCTCTCAATTTCAGAAGGGCCAGCAAGGAAATCTTTATAGCTATAGATAGAAATGTAAAGGACTAGAAATATGAAATTTCATGAGTTTTGCCAGAGGTTTCTCTGCTTAACTCCCAATAGATTAAATAGGAATTAAGAATTAAAATCCCTTCTACTTCCAAAGGAATACTGACCTTCCAGTAGCAAATGTAAAGCATGTGACCACTTTATCTGCACTACCAAAATAATCTGAAATTGACTGTACATAATAACTGCCAGTCTGCTGCCTTAATCTATCATAATGTCAACTGTTGTAACTCAGGACAATGAAAGCTGCCTAATTCAGTGTAAAATACAGGTTTTGGGAAATACCTGTCATAGAAACAGGGCAGAGGTACGGATAGACATACCTTAAATATACTCTTTCTGCAGTAGTAGCTAAGCAATTTTGTCAGTAAGAGTTCTGTGTCCTCCTACAGCACTGGGTTTTTGTTTTTTTCATTATCTGGTGTTGCAACCCCACTTTCCTTTTGTCCCACGCTTCAAAAGCTGCAACCTTCATTTCACACGAAATAAATTCTAAGTAAATAAACCTCATGAGTTAAATTTTTTTTCCAAAAATGTTTTTCATTTTTTAAACAATTTATCCCTGTCACTTGTTTACAGTAACTACTTTTGGTCTTATTAAAAAGGCAGAGAAATATGTAGCTTTTATGAAAGTGGGACATTTTTTGTAAAGAGTATTGTAAGTATGTATGTTTCTTTAAACCTACCACAAAAGTAATAGAAACCCATAAACTACACTGGTTCCGAAAGTTCCTTCTAGGATGCTCACACTGAAACGACCAGAACAAATCTTTCATCATCCCCTGGTAGAGAGGCTTAAGAAATCCTTTCACAAAACTGCTATATAATGCACTTTTTTTCACATCACAGCATACCTAAGCCTTAAACCATAATGCTGAGTCAAAGTCTATTAGACTTGCATCTCTTTCTTCATTTTAGCACTTGGAAGTTCAATGTTAAAGTCTCAACATATTCTTAGTAGAAGCAATTATTCATCCTCTTACTCTTCTTGTATTTTTCAATTTCAGAAGCCTCCAGGCTTGAATTAACATGTAGGCTTTTTACATTAAAAAGAAATGTTTTGCTTTCTGTTTTGAAAGTGTATCTGTTCACTAGAAGCCATACTTGAACATCCATACCCCTAATTTATAGATTTTTAAATAAAGGTTAAAGAGTTTAAGGGTTGAAACCCTACCTCACCTTAAAATAGTTTAAGTATGTTCATAATTGCATTTTAAAACTGTCAAGTATACCAGAAGTCTGAAAATTTCCTAATTAAGGCCTTTACTTTCGCTCTCTCCAAGTTCTCACTGCATCTACCAAACGTTATTCCAGCTCCATTTTTTCTCTAACTAGGTTTGCCTAAATTGGTCAAAAATGAATTTGAATCTAGCCTTGTAATTCCACTAATTTTATGTTTTCAACTGTCTCTGTCTGGCTGTGACAGCAGAAAATAACTTCTTACATTCCAGCAACAACTTTTTCTTGGGATTTCTTCTGTCTTACTCCAGAGTGGCCATTAAGTTACCTTCCCTTTTTTTAAACTTTTGCTTCTCTTCCTTTTTTTTACTTCTCTTTCAGCATCACCAGTCTTTCCCAAGATGTGATCCATGTTTTGGTAACTAACCTACATGGGAATATAAATCATTCTGAGCAATTGCCAGCTCTTTATGTCTGAAGGTCTTCCATCTGATTTCAGCTTGCCAGCATTTCATTATGTTCCACGGCTGGCCTTGTGGCAGTGTTCTTTGAAAATCTGTGCACTAAAAAGGTTAGGAAAAAAGAAAGAACTTCTTTCTTTTCATCAATATAGAGCATGCAGGTTGAAGCAGATATATCTTGAGGACCCGTAATTTCAAAGAGAATTCATAAGTTTTACATAAATTCTTCAAATTTCCAGTTTTGTTATGCATGCATATTTATGAAAAGATATTATACATAACAGACACATACAGTGTATCAACTAAATGTTCTGCTAGCTTTTTGAAGAATTTTGAAGAATTACATTAATACCAAAATTACAATGCAGCACAGAATTACACAACAGGTATGTTTTACTTGGTTACTGCTTGTACTGTACTGTGAGGAGCTGGTGTGTTGACTCATTAAAAGAGCACTTTTTTGTCCATGTACATATCTCAGATTAGGAAAAACAGATTAATGTTAATTGGATCTCTTATTTCCACATTTTGTTTTACTAATGGAGAACAAATAAGTACAGTGAGACTTAATAAAATTATGCAGTGAGGAACTGTAAGACCTTAAGAGGTAGTTTAATTATCTAAAACATGACTTGAGCAGAATTCTTCAAAAAAGGATCCAGAAATCCCTCACTGCAGCAACAGAAAGACTTACCTGTGCTAAGTTTTCAATTGACATTTGCCCTTTAAAAGTGAGGTTGCAAGTTTTCCTTTCCCATGCAGAACTGACCAAGAGTGTGCAGTGCAGAATCCCAGTGGTCCAGATCTGATACAGAGCATAACCTAAATGTCTTGCTCCCAGCAATGTCCCTTCAAGAGTCTGAGCTGAGTGATGTGTTCAGGCAATGTACATCAGCAGTAGTGCTGAGTCCAGTGAATGCCCAAATGCTGCAGGAAATCCAGCTTTTTTCCACCTAGTACTTACTGACACTGCACAAAACAGAAGATCTGGAATTCACACCCACCTCCAAAAAACGTTCTCTGAAGTACTAGACAGTACAGTCCTGGAAAGCATGGTACCCTGTTTATCCCGGACTCTCCAGCTATAAAAATGCAAGAGCAATGAGAAAGAGAGAGTGGCATGTGGGCATAAGAGACTGACTTCCATGTTTGCTGCTTAGGATACCTGTCTCTTAGGGCAAGATTTAGGTCCAGGTTGCAGCTCCATAGCCTGACATTATGTAGTCAATCAGAAAACAAAGCAAAACCAGCACTAAACAATCTATGTAGCTGGGACCAGACCCCATGCATTTCTCTCACCAGCAGACTGTCTTATCCAGTACAGTGCAACACCCTGATTCTGCTCAATGTTCCACTGTTTTCTTTAAATACCACAATCAAACATTGCCTGACTACATGCAAATACAAGTCCAATTTATCAAAAGATATGTCATGTGCTACTATTCAGCTTGACAAGTTTTGCAGGCAACATTTCAAATAAAATATTCATTCTTTCATAACTCCATGAAACATGCAATGCAGCAGTAAATTAATATTTACAGTCTTAGAGTTACATCAGAACGGCATTCATGCAGTTCCTCCTACTGTGCCCTCACACTGCTGTTCTGATAGTATCTGTAGAAGTCAAACTGTTGTGTTTCTTAACAAGATGATCTACCTTTATTGAGAGAGACTATTCTCTGCATCCTCACAAGTACAAAACTTCTTTCCCTTTATTCTACATATAAATGAGGATATTTCATGCTTAATAGTCAACAAACTGACAAATGGGACCATGGCATAAGGTTCTAGGTATCAAATTACTTGCAGTGAACAGTTAACAGCTGATCTGACATAGATACCCAAAACTATTTTCACTTTCTAGATCATAAGACCTGAAGCTCGGTAGTAGAACATATATTCAAGGTAGTTGCTGGCAAAACCAATGTTCACCCTCCCCCTCAGACATTACAGATTTGACTCTCCATTATCTCAATCTTGTGCATTCAAAACAATTATCATTCAGCAATATACCTTTTAAAACAATTTATATTTTCTTTACAGAGCTTTAAATCAATCCAGGGTCAATAAAAATACTATATAATACACTTATATACATATATATAATATGTATACATATCTATATCAAATGTGTACACTGTGTTATCTTAAAACTTGAACAATAGATTTGTAGGAAGGCTAATGCCTACATGTGAACTGGTCCTATCAGCAAAAAATAAATATTTCTTACATTGACACTGTTAATTTTTGTCCCTAAGCACAGCCTAAAGGCTTTGATAGATGTCAGTGACAGTTATCCTATTTTATCCTATTATTTTTAAATCCCCCCTCAGTATATTGCTAGAAGTGGAAAATTCTATTGTCAAATAGTCTCTCTAATCCTACAATATACTGTCCATTCCATGGTTCACCTCTAACCTACCTTAAAGATAGCAGAAAATGGAAGTATTTATATATTTCAGCTCTACAGAAATGATTGATTTGACATATATCCCTATGCACTGATAATAGTAATGCAAATAATTCCATGAGCACAGAAAGAAATGGTGCAGTAACTGCAGCAGAGGAAAGAGGAGCTCAGCAGTATGGCTCTGGATCAGTTTGATACTGAACTGGTCCATAGGATGTGCAGTGTGTCATAAAACCAGCATGGCCCTTGTTACCTGCCATTCTGCCCTGGATGCAGAAACCACAGTGACATATCCAGGGTCCTGTTCAGCTGCACAGCTGAGCACAGCCAAGCCTGGTCACCAAGACACCAAACAAGAAAAGGATTAAAACTCTAGGCCATGACCAAGTTTTGACCAGCAGCTGAATCACTGTAGCCTGAAGCCTCAGTTACACACTAGGGAGTGGTGGCCAGTCTGAAACTAGAGGCCATCCAAGGGAAAAAGGTAACTCTAGGACAAGCAGCCAACACCTACTTTCACAAAATTTATAGGAACCTCACCTGCCTCTGAGACCTCTCTGCTCATGTATCAGACTTCACTAAAATCAGCCTTCAGGTTTAAAAGAGAAGGAAGGGAAGAAATATGCATCAATTCACTTAGGCATTATATAGCTTCATGACAGAAAGTACATGAAAAATAATGAACCGTAATCACTCCTTTCATTAGGCCCCAACTACATCCTAATAATCTCTAGTGAACCAACAGCACTAAAAGAGATGGGAGAAAAACCTGCTAACCCAGCAGTCCCCCTAGCCAAGGAATATTCTGCACATATCCATGCGTGCTGGAAAACTATGAACGAGCTTTAGACGAGGATAGACGAGGGGATAGATGAGGTTTACATAACAGGTGAAGTTATGTGCATCATACATAAGTCTGTCTCTGCTTTATATTGGATGGATAAAAATGTTGGACACCACTCAGCTGGAAGAAGTCATCTTTCCCCTATCTCTCAAGTATTTTCAAGTTTGCCTCTCAAGGCAAGCATTCTGTTCTGTAATGTCACTAACCCCATTCATTTTGCTCCACAGTGTTCCACTGGCGCCTGTAATGGTGATAGGAAAAATGTGTTCCTGAATGCTGTGATTGGCACTGTTAATGACCATGACACTGCAGAGCTGCTCTGTGCTTCAGCAGGGTTAGCTGATTTCAAGACCTGAATTTCCATTTAGCAAGGTAAACCAGGAGTATTGTACAGCTATGGGAAAGCATTTTACTGAAAATCAAATGTTAAAATTGCATAGACAAAAGGACTATAAAAATACCTGAGAAGGGGTAAGGTGCACAAAAAACACAAATCATTTTGTTTAAAAAAGAAAATCTAAAAGCTTTCTAAAGCTAACAGACAATACTTCTAAAATCACTGGAACAGGCTCCCCATTGCAGCAAATTAACACAGCTTTCCGTGTTAGTGGTCCTGAGGTGCTGACTTGCATTGACAGGAAATCTTTTCTTGTACGGGAATGCTCCCCTTACCCAAAGTCATTGATACAGTGTCATAAGGTAAGACAGGAGAGCAGTCACTGAAGAGGCCAAGGTTGTTTAGCCATGTATCAGGAACAAAACATCATTAGCAAGGCCCTGGGTCAGTGCTCCCAATTCAGCTTCTAAATTCTGGAATGCTTTTGACCTGTTTCTCATTAGATTTTTTTCATATTATTTGTTAGATAAGCCTCACCCAAAAATCATGCTTTTCACCCATGATGATTTAGTCACGAATTCTGAATGTGTTCGGCTGCTTTCAAATATTTTGGTTGTTGAATTGTATCACTGTGATGTATTCGCATGACCGTATGTCATGCAGAGAAAAACAAATGCTGAATGGAATGTATTTACAGTGGTTGAAAGACTAAAAGATCTACAATTAATTGCATTAATTAAACAGCAGATGAAAATAGATTAAATAAATGAATCAGTATTTCCGTAAAACTATTCCTTGTGTCTATGCATATGCTTCAACAAATCCCATCTACAAGATTTGTAAGGAATGGTATTTTGTTTTTTGTATAGAGAAAGAAAAAAGTATTCTCCCTCCTGTTCCACAATTACCAAAACACCAACAGGTTTTCTGGCATAGAAAGAGAGTGAAGAGACTGGATATTGCAGGAGCTTCACTAAGCTTGGTTCACATTCTCTTGATGTTCTGGCAAGAGGTTCTTTCTCCTCCCTAGGCATGCAGGTAAAAATAGTCATCCTGAGGTCAGCAGCTCAGGGTCCTGCTGTAGGCACTGTTACTGAGGCATCTTTACAGGGCTGCCCATATTAACTAAAAACTGTTGGTGGAATAAGAATTTCAATGCTTCCCACTAACAAAACTGCAAGTTCAGAATAATTCATATTAAAAGACTGGTTATACACACATACAAGATAGTGCCTACCCTCCATTATGAAAAAAATCTAACCAAACAACCCAAAACTTGACCTAAACAAATTGCATAAAGATTGCATTTCGAATATTACATTATTTATATATTTGCATGAAGACATCCAAGATGAAAGTATTAGAGAAATACTCTCAAGTATTCTCAACCATTCAAAAAATACTATCTCAAAAAATGTATCTTTTTGAAACTACTTCTTCAGATACCATGAAGTTCCTTTTTTTTTTTCCTTCTGTGGAGCTCAGTCATCGATCTGCACCACTGTGGATATGACTGGCTGTATCTTACTTTAAGTCACTTGTTATCACTCATCCTAGGCTGTGAAAACAGGCATTTTGGTAATTCTTCAGCACAGGACAATACATATACAGGGCACAAACAACAGAGACAGCATGTGAACCCTTCTTTGACTAACACTCTCCTTTCTGTTTCCCTCTAATCATATATATGTAAACTCACCATTTCTGAAGTCCAGCAACTAAAAAATGTACCTTATCTTTTTTCAGGCACAAGTAATTAGCAGTGCAATTTAACATTATTAATTACTCATGGCCACTGTTAAGTTAATTTGCATTTTGAACTACCTGATATGCAAGTGAAGTCAAGTAATTCCATGTGTGCACTACCTAAAATCACACAATAACGGAACTTAACGTTGCAACACTAATGTAGCAGTTTATCTACAAAACCTAGATGCAAAAGATGTGTCCAGTCTTTCACATGCAGTCCTAGTGAACAAACTGGTGGAAGGTATTTAGAAGCCTAAGGACACAGGTAAGTATGTAAAGGGACTTTTAGAAGCACATAGGTGCCTCACTCTATTAGAGTCACATAGAGCAGTTTTCCTCTGCAGGACAAAGCATTTTTCATATTTGGCAGGTAATGTATTTGCATTTAAATCTTCATTTACTCCTGTGTAAAAGTGCAACATAGATCTACTTTTAAGAACAAAATTAATTTTCAAAGGAAACTATGATTTTTTTTTAATACTGAATTAAAATTTTTGATAAATATTTATAAAACATCAGAGGGTCTGGCTAAATGTAAATATTAAAAATATATAACTACTATCCATAAGAATTGTTATAGTCACATTAATGTAATTTTGTTGTAGGTGAAAACATGCATCACTGAGGCAGAGACCACTAAAGAGATTTTCAGTGTGGAGTGAAATTTGTGTTTCTGTTGAGAGCCAACCCAGGAGCCAGACACTGCCAACAAATGTCTTTACTCTGAAAACACTTTATTAAGGATTAGAACCAAATATATGGCAGGTGACATTCTCTATTGTGCAGGGGTCCTACACAGGTCTCTGAATTATTTAAGTCCTGCTTAAATACTACTCCAAAGTTTCACAAATCTACTGCATGGGCAAGAAAGTTCCCTTGAAAAAATTCCTTGAGCCCTTTGAAAAGGATGCACTTTAGTAGCATCTATCACAGATTCTCAAGCAACACATAAATCTTGCGCTGGCCTCTGCGCAGGGATGGGCACACCTTCTAGATTGTCTTTCCTGTGTTATAGAAATATTGGAAAATCCTACAGTGCTTAAATTTACATTATGCAGAATGGGTTGACATTGCATATGTATAAATTTCAAGTCAGTAAAAATTAATTACTGAAATGTTCAAGACAAAAGGGACTTGAGTACTTTAGATTTTAGCTATTGACAACTTCTGGCCCCATGCTGAAATCCCATTCCACTGAAATTGAGAGACATTGCTGACCTTAGTGAGGACAATATCTCACCCCATCTTTTCAACTGTCATCACTAGCCTTTCTTCTAACATAACCTCTACTTCAGACTCCATTAGTGAGATTTCTCAGTGTCTGACTTCTCAAAAACCTCTCCCATTCTGAGGAAAAGGTTCAAAACAATGGGAATCACCCAGCATCCTCACCTGGTTCACAACTGTGATGAAGAATTTCAGGGCACATATACTCAAAAGAAAGAGTTAGCAAGTACCCCAAATGCTGCTTACATATCCATAAATTCCTTTGCAATAGTATTTAACTGTGTCACATCGCTGCACTCAAGTTCCTGGCTCCTTGGCCATGTGCACCCAAGCATCCCCTCATGGTAGTGAACTGCCCAAATCTGCAGATGATATCAAAGATGAAGAACATCAAAGTAGAGTCCTCCAAAAGGATAATCTTGATCTGGGAATGGACTTAGGGGATCCAATTCACTAAAGAGCATTCCTCGGTCATTCTTAAATAGTACTTAATTTGGAAAAAAACACCAAAGACTTGGAATCCTCAGTCACCACTAACAAAGCTGAATATTTCACCAGTTATTTTCTTGGTCATGATAATTAAATAACTCAAACAGGAGCAAATGAAAGAGCTCTGTACGGTAACTCTCGAGAGCTTTATAGTAGAGTTGTCCAAACCTGGAGTTGGTTCTGATCTTTGATCTAAATCAGAAAATCGGCGAAACAGTCTTGCCTCTCTCATTTTCTAGTGAAAGTTCCACTCAGTCTTCTGCTAACTTTAATAAGGTACATGAACCCTCTTGTGCTTGTGCTTGTACTTCACTTACACTCTTTTTTTCTACCCTTTCTTCATGAGGCACAGCAGTACATAAGTAGAAAAAGAAGAAAGAGTCAAGGAAAGACATTTATTTCCCTGAGAATAATCACTTCTTCTGATATGCTTGTTTCAGACCACAGGTCCTCTATGTTTTGGATCCTGCTTTGTGTTGCCCTTAGTGCTACTGCCCCTTTTATTGTGTGGTGGGCAATTTATTCAAGATTCAGGATCCTTCCTTGTGCCAAAACCCCAAGAAATTATTCTTGGCAACCCCTAATCAACTCACTTTGCAACATGGGCTGCCTCACACTTTTTCTCTGAACCTTTCACATCTCTAGTCCAGCTCTTTTGAAGAACTAGTTAGCACAGACCTCATCACCTGTCCTTACATATCTCTCATCACCTGTCCTTACATATCTCTCCTCCCTGCCTTCCAACCGTTCTTGCTTCCTGGAGGCATCTTTGTCTGACATCTGCCTTCACCTTCCAGATTCTCAGCCCCATGACTCTTGGATTTTGGTTTTTTTCCCACATAGAGGACAGTTCACTACCATGACCTGCTACCTGTGCAATAGTTTAACACAGCATTATGTCACTCCCCTCTCTTATTTTGCAACAAAGGTTTCTCTTGACTGACTACCCTTACAACAAACAGAATGGAGTTCAAGCCATACGAGGAACCTTAGATTTGTGTCTCAGAATGAGATCATCTGCTCCCTAATGCATCTCTTTCTCAGTGATTTCTATGATAGGAAACTAACTTTGTTACATGGCACTTCAATCTAGATGCCTACATTTTGTTGAACAAAATTAGAATACTTGTTCTCAGGTTATGCCTATCACAACAAATGGATTTATCCTGAACTGGTAGTTGAACACTGAATGAATTCTGAAGTTCATAGATTACTTGTAAGCAGTTTGTTAAAGGTCTAAAATGAGAGCAAGTTTTAAAATGTTATATACCCGTGTAATTTTGTAACATCTCTAAAAAAAGCCCAGAGAGAAAAAAGTTAAAACCTACAGCCCTGGATCTTTTTATGACAATGATGATTGTGTTGCATTGTTTACTCCTAACAAAAAATCTTCATTCCTACATATATCAGAGTGTAAGAACAGGCCCGGACCATGACCATACTATAGTCATTCAGTACAACATACTATAAATCTTCCTAATCTTGCATTGCAAATATTTCATTTCCATGCATGAGATTTGGAGAACTCTTTGTTATATTAGACCATTAAAGCTATTTCCTTGCACTTCACATTTTAAGAATGACTTCAAAGGTCATTGTTTGTGTCACTGTGGTTACATATACTTAACAACAAAGAAAGGATACCTGGAGGGGTCTGCATAGCTTAGGTGATTGTGACATGAGAAGTGCAACTTGAAGTAGTAACTTTAACAACAACCCAAAATGCCAATTTTTAAAACTGAAGCTAACCTCTGCACCCCAAAGATAAGCACCATCATGTCCTCATAATTACATTTGCAGGAAAAAAAAATTGTGTGGTACCCGAGCTTTGTATCAGTTTTCTGCCTAAGAATAAATCTCCAACAAGTCACATGGTTGAAATAGCATGATGTTGGTTTTAAATAAGCGTATTTTCCAGTGGCTGCAGACCTCTAAGCTTGGCCAGGCTGTTAATGAACCTAATTTTGTGGCTTGGCAACCAATTCCAATGCTTTTTAGTGAGCATCAAAAAAAAGAACCCCAACCTGACAAGAGCCTTAAAAAATGCCTGTAGTCTACTAACGGTTTCACGGGTGTGACACACATTATGAATCAGCCCTATAAATCTGTCCCACAGAAGGATTTATTCTGGCTTGAATGGAAGCTCCCAGCGAAGAAGTTCCTCAGGATCCAAATCTCTCGACCCAAACCAAGCTGTTCCTCAAGTGCCTTGCAGCCAAGGCGAATTACTCTTGGGGCACGGCTTTCACGTTCCCACTTCTCCCGGATAAACTTCCATACAGACCGGAGAGGCGGGAGGGCGGAGGGATCCCAACCCTTCCCGCTTCCTCTCCCGGTTTTGCCGCGGTGGCCCCAGCGAGGGTCGGCGCGGGCGGGTGCGGGGCCCGG
>VWZU01002663.1:143661-186058 GCA_013397095.1 Sterrhoptilus dennistouni | reverse complement strand
TGGACGGTAAGAATGGAAGGATTTTGCTGGGATTCAGTGGGAATATCCTTTGTACACCCGAGGTGGCATAGGAAACACTTGGTGTGAATAACGGAGGAGCCTGATCATGCCTGCTGTGGCTCCTGTCCCTGGCTCTGGAGGGAGAAAAAAGAAAAACAAAACAAAACCAGGAAAAAAAAAAGGCAGCAACAGACAGATCTGGTTTTTTATTTTATTGCATGAAATGTGTTCCGATACGATTCACTGGGAGAATTAATGGGAATCACGGAGCCCTAATGAGCTAAAAAAAAAAAAAATAACCAAAAAAACAACCCCTCCCCCACCCCCCCCCCCCCCCTCCCCCCCCCTCCCCCAATTTATATGTTTATTTAAGCATAACCAAAACTAACCCTCCTGAAAGGATGGGCATTATATCTTGGCTGTGCTGCCCATTTTTGCTCAGTATTTACAGTGACCGTTGCTTATTATGAATTATGTCGAGGCTTTACCGATTTGTATTAAAGCACGGGGGAAGGGGGGGAGGCCGGGGGGACGACACCCTAAAGCATGCTGCTGTCGACTGTCTAGATACCTGTTTCTCTAAAAGCCTAAATGATAAAATTACGGTTTACAGGAGGAAGGGAGGGGAATAGTGAATACTGTTTCTTTTACAAAATGCATAAACTAACACTGTGTGATTAATGTGCTTTGGTGGCTTGGGTTAAAAAACATAAATTCTGCAGGGTTTCTTTGGGTGTGATCCATATCAACACAGCAGTTGCCTCTTAAAACATTGACAAATACTGTAGCCATAAAATAAATGTAGGTATGTCAAAATATCAGCAGTCTTTGGGGATTTTAAAAAAATATGTCAGTGATTAATTCTTGGGCTTGCAAACTGGGAATCTTTTGATTCATAAAATCTCTGAGGCTTTAACTGTGAAATTATATGTGCTACCAAATATAAGGGGCATTGGTCAGTTGTGAAACTGTAACAAGCCAAATCTGCCAATAGTCAATCATACTAAATAGTCAGTAAAAAAAAAAAGCCTTATGTTTTTTAAAAACAAACAATAGTATTCAAATTTACAACTTCATTTGGTTGTCCATAAATTAACATCTTTGATAGCACTTTCTGACATCATTTTGTGTTAACTTAAGAACTGATAGCTCGATTTTTTTTCAGATATTTTGATGGCATGACAAATCAGAAAGAAGAGGATGTACTGTATGACTAGACACAAGATCAGTTCTGTTTGTGGATTACATTTTCAGTAAGATGTATGGATCTATTTTTTCCTTGTTCTTAAATATAGATCATGAGACTTGACTGAGGCAATATACATATCATCCATCCATCTATGGCGAACTACAGCCATGCAGCTGACAACATTTTACAAAATCTCTCTCCTTTAACAGCTTTCCTGAAACTGACTTCACTGGGTTTCATAATAGGAGTCAGTGTGGTGGGTAACCTTCTGATCTCCATTTTGCTAGTCAAAGATAAGACCTTGCATAGAGCTCCTTACTACTTCCTGTTGGATCTTTGCTGCTCAGATATCCTCAGATCTGCAATTTGTTTCCCTTTTGTTTTCACCTCGGTAAAAAATGGCTCTACGTGGACGTATGGGACTCTTACTTGCAAAGTGATTGCCTTTTTGGGGGTTTTGTCCTGCTTTCACACTGCTTTCATGTTGTTCTGCATAAGCGTCACGAGATACTTAGCTATTGCCCACCACCGTTTTTATACGAAAAGACTGACCTTCTGGACTTGTTTGGCTGTTATCTGTATGGTGTGGACTCTCTCTGTAGCCATGGCTTTCCCCCCAGTTTTAGATGTGGGCACCTACTCGTTCATTAGGGAGGAAGACCAATGCACTTTCCAGCATCGTTCCTTCAGGGCTAACGATTCCTTGGGATTTATGCTTCTTCTTGCCCTTATCCTCCTAGCCACACAGCTTGTCTACCTCAAGCTGATATTTTTTGTTCACGATCGCAGGAAAATGAAGCCAGTCCAGTTTGTTGCAGCAGTGAGCCAGAACTGGACTTTTCATGGTCCTGGAGCGAGTGGTCAAGCAGCTGCTAATTGGCTGGCTGGATTCGGAAGGGGTCCCACACCTCCAACCTTGTTGGGAATCAGGCAGAACGCGAACACCACAGGCAGGAGGAGGCTACTGGTTTTAGATGAATTCAAAATGGAGAAGAGAATCAGCAGAATGTTCTACATCATGACATTCCTCTTTCTGACCTTGTGGGGTCCCTATTTGGTAGCCTGTTACTGGAGAGTTTTTGCAAGAGGGCCTGTAGTACCTGGGGGATTTCTAACGGCCGCTGTCTGGATGAGTTTTGCCCAAGCTGGAATCAATCCTTTTGTCTGCATTTTCTCCAACAGGGAGCTGAGGCGCTGTTTCAGCACAACCCTTCTTTACTGCAGAAAATCCAGGTTACCAAGGGAACCTTACTGTGTTATATGAGGGAGCATCTGTAAATCTTTAGCCTTGTGAAACACTACCATTCTCTGCTAAGCAATTGTGGCCTGTAGCCATGTCTTGAGGAGAAAATCAAGAATGGGATGTCAGCAGCTGTAAGGATTTGGGCAACATTCTGCAGTTTTTGCAATAGCTCACCTCTAATCCTGTTTTAAACCTAAACATGTTCCTGCTGACCACTGCTGAAGGTTTGTAATTAAGAACAAAAGACTGAACTACTGCCCTGAATTTCTTTATGTGGTTGAAATCTAGATTATGAAAGTAGCAGGTGCTAAGTATCAGTGCTAAATGCTGTGTATATCACTACATAAAATAAGAACATCAAAAAGATTAGCATTGGACATCTTAATAAATTAAGTTGATATGAGGTTAATGTGTTGATAAAACTAATTTTAGACATCTGAAGACCTTTAAAACATTTCATACAATTATTATTTTGCAAAGACTGAAAACTGGGGACTCAAGTACTGTAACTGATTAAAGATGTGCCATGCATTATTGGATTATCACACTTACAAATCTGTTTGCCTTGTGAGTAAGTTTTGGGGAGCATTCCAAAGCAGTGTTTTTGTTCAGATTTTGAATTTAATTTTTTTTCTCCAAATATATTACTCTTTCTAATTACCATTTTCCTTAACAGTGAAATTACTAACATTTAACTGTATTCTGTGTTTTTTGCTGATTTGGTATAAAGTTTAATAGACTCTTATTTATATTTTTTAAAAAGCTAGATATCAGTCTATTAGGCAACGTTAATGATAATATCCAGTCATAATTGAACAGTTATAATTATTCAGAATAAACACATGTTGCCTTAAAGGGTTATCTAGTATCTTCCATTTTGTTTAGCATTGAAGCAAATAAGCAAAGAAAATTGAATCAATAACTCTGGTCAGTCATTTGGGAGTGCATGAAAGATCACTTAGTCCTCTTTTTTCCTTTTTACTCCAACGGTTCCCAAAATCAATATGCACATCATTGGGATTATGTGATTTTTTTTTCCTAGGTGTGCCGCCCTTTCTGGTTTGTTCTGAGAAACGCAGGCAGTTGATGTATGTTTATATTTTAAGACAGCTGTCATGGGGAGACCGCAGCCTTAGTATGATATCTTGCACAATTTGTGAAGCATTTATTCTACTGAAGGCACAGTCTTGTTTATATTTTCTGCACATTTTGGTGTATTGGTTGTTTTAAATTATTTAAGTTTTAACTTGTGAAAGCATATAATATGATTTCTTAGTATTTTAGAAATACATTAGAGTCTGTGAGTCTTTCCTTCTTTAAGATACAGATGTGTGGATTTCAATATAAAGTTGCATTTGCCAAAATTTACCTGTGTAGCTTGTTAATTTTCTTGGAATAAAATTTTACATTTTTCCAGTTATACAATTAACCTTTTTTATTTTGTCTAGTGAGCTAGCATGAAGTACTGAGAATGTAGCCATTATGAATTATTATCCTTTGCAGTCACTGTATTCCCAAAATGTAAATGCATGAATGATAGGGACCACAGGATTGATAAATTGATATATTATCTGCAGTAGCACTATTGTGTAGTTTATCATAATTACCCATCTATCTGTTCTAATATGTCAGTTATATTTAAAGTTACAACACAGTATTTGACATTAACTTCACAGTTTAATTTTGGAAAATGTGTACAACTGAAGCACAAAATCATGAGTTGATCAGTCACAAAGAACACAGATTTTTTTCTTAATTTTTGGGAGAGACAAGACTAGAGGTCTCAATTCAGTATTGGTATATCTTGTCCTTTGTTGTAGTTTTATGACCAGCAAGTTAACCTATACATACATGAGAAGCAGTCAGTAATGGAAATGCTTAAATTTGTATGATAACATTATACAACATATGCAACAATTCAGACAGTTGTGTGATCAAACAACTTGATCAAATATTTGGTGAACAATCTGTTTGACCTCACTTACACTTTTACACTGAGGTTGATTGGTTGAGAGGCATGGCTTTATATACTGTGTTGAAACAGAAAAATTGCTGAAATAATGAGTCCTCATCAGTATAGGAATGTTTCAGAACGTAATTTGAAACGGGACCAATAAACTTCTACCAAAAGGACATTTTTATTACACTGAAAAAGGCTTTGAAATTAAGGTAGTTAAGCAATTTTCAAAGATAGCAGGAGTGAATAAAAACTGAATCGTATGTTGAGAAAAATTCTGAAAGTCATCCCACTTAAGTTTATTAAAAGGTTGATTGGCAATAACTTCAGTCTAATTTCTTTAAAATAGTAACCTTTAAAAGGAACATTGATATTACATATTGTAATAAAGAAGTACATATAAATAAAGTTGTAAATAGTATACAGTTGTAGAAGTAGTCAGTTCTGAGGATTAGCCAGAAAATTTTCAACTATGAAGTTTCAAAAGCTGCAAATCTGGGGCCTGACCTAACTCTTACTAAAGTCAGTTGGTGTTTTCCCATTAACTTCATTTGGAGCAGAAGCAAGCCCTAGCATTTCTGTAGTACTATACTTCTGAAATACTAAGAAGGCTGTATTTACTATGCAGTGGGAAAAGAAAAAAAAAATATTTCCCTGGAAGTTTTGCAAGCAGCAACTGATGTAAATTAAAATAATAAACAGTAAACAAGTATGAAAGCAAATATTTTGATAAATGTTTTTCTTTTGATATGAATATAACTCCTTTGGCTATATGACAATACTGTATTGCTGTCTGAGAAAAGGCAGGTACTTTTTATTAAGTGGATTTTTAGAATTGTGCCAGTAAGAAATCTTGTGACATAAGTATTTAGTTTTACTTTTCTCCAGCGTTAAAAGGACAAGGGGATGTTCAGTGAAATTAAAAGCCAACATATAAAGTAAGATTTTATGTAAAGTTATTACTCAGTGAAACAGACTGGTACAGGATGTCAAGTAGTTTAGAGGGATTCCTACAAGAACTGTATATATACATGAATTAAAGCAGTGCTTGCACTTTTTGCCATCAGTGTCATTTTGATCCTAGTCAGCATATCAAAACTAATGTATTAAGGTATAAATTCAAAGGAGCAAGAAGGTTCATTCCAATTCAGTACACTGTAGTGTCACAGTATGAAAAGCCTTTTGCTTTCATTTTAGTACAGGAGTTAAGCTATTTCCAAAGCTAGACTACAGGACTGGTAGATTACTCCTTTCTTTCCAGAATAGCAAATAATATCACACTATTTTTTATCTGCATAGTTGTTTAATGCTCACGGGTAATGTGAAGTCAATGGTTTTAATTTTCTGATGAGAGAGAGAAAAAAACCAAAAGAACAGATTGGCCTGAAGAAAAGGCTGTCTGCCTATGTTCCGTTCCTGTCCTCTGTTGCCCCACTGGCCCTTCAGCAGCCTCTCCATCAATCCTTCTACAAGACTAAATGTTTCATACACTGGGTATTGTATTTCTCCTGCTCCTTGAGAAGGGTCTCAGCCCTTCCTCCTCCCCAGCAGATAAGCTGCTGCAGCAGCTTCCCGGGGTTTGTCAGTGTCTGGGTTCCCCTCCTAAGGATGGAGAGGGACTGCCAGTTCCTTCCAGCTGCCTTTGTAGTTCATGGATCTTAGGGCACTTGGCTAGCACACTGGGTATCTCTGCCTTTTGGCTTTGCTCACAAAGTAGATGCTGTTTATATTATGCGGAGAAAAATGAGAATGGGGAAGGGGCAGCAGGAAACAACTTTCCCTCTCACAAAATTTTCACATAGAAACCACAGTTTTTGTTGCATTGCCCAAAAGCATATTGCATTTTAAAAGCTGTGTTAATTACCCTCTAAATAAATAAAATGTACAGTTAGTCAGTGAGGTCAAGGGTTTTGGTACAGCTAAGAATTCTTATTATTAAATGGCTTTTTGTCAGTCTCTAGGCCTTGGGGGCAGAGGAGTCCACTCTGTTTGTGTGCTTCTAAGGGCATTGTGTTTGTTCACTTGTTTTGCTTTTGCTTTGACTTTCAAGCATGTCAACATTTTATTTATATTAATAGGAATCCAGTATTGCATCAGGTTGTTTTCACTCATGGGTTTAAAAAAAAGATTATTAAAGGGAACTCTGATAGTTTTTGAGGTGAGTTAGGGAGGTATTTTGGCAAGTAATTGGTTTGTAGCAAATGTTAAATAAACCTGTGGGCTGCTGGGCTCTTCCATAGTTACACAGTTACACAGTCAGTTCTTAATTACTGAAACTAGCAATGGAGTAGACTAACCCCCATAAAGCTAACACATAGGTAATACAAAGCATGTCCACATTAGATAAGAACTCCTTATGTCTATTGCATTTATCAAGAAATGGAGTTAAACTCAAGTAGAAGGTGAGATCAGAAATTCAGAGAAGAATGGTGGGTGGTTTTCCTTTTTTTTTTTTTTTTTTGCTTTGTTTTAGCATAGCACTGCTAATCTGCAACCTGGGTTACACACCCACAGACAACTGAGAGTTGCCTGTACAATTCTGCATAGCACATAGGCAACTTCCTTCTAGTTTATATTCATTGAGAGCTCTATGAGTGCACACTACTAATCTGATTGACTTTTCAGAGAAAAGAGAAGGCTCAATTTGAGATACTGTTCTTCAAAATTAAAATTCGGTAGAACTTCTCTGCTTTTGTGTACTGTAGTGATTTTGAGTGTGAAGAAATCAGTGATTTAAATCAGCAATGATCATAAGTATACTCTGGCCATGGCCATTAAAAACAGGACGAAGTGACATTTTGCAATGCATATGCAACGAATCAGAGAGTTGGAAGTCATACACTGAGACTTTGTGTGAATGGGCTGAAAATAGTTCATATGTTACATTTAGAAAAAAGTATGATGAAGCTATCTGTTTAAATGGATAAAGTCTTAAACTAGCCAGTGTGGAAAAAGAAGAGTGAACTTTAAAAATTGCTCATTATAAATAGTAAACAACTTTGGTGGTGTTTTTGTTCAACTGAACTGTGTAATTATATAACTATATGATGATCAAAGGAGTGTCACAGTAAATAAGTTAGATTTTTTTTTAGTAGTCTAGAAAGGAAATAAGTAACAACTACTTTCAAACATTTGAAATGAAGTAATTACAGTCATGTACATGTTTTATAAAATTTAGATAACAAAATTATTATTTACATTTTCTGTAGTTATTGATTTATGTACTTAAACAGCAGTGTCTTTAGACAGTGAGGTGGGTGATGCAGCCCAATGAGAGAATTCTTTGAATCACAGATTCTGTACTATGCTTTGTATATAATGAACACAAGAGATATAAAACCAGAATTTATCTGATATCAACTTCAAACTCTGCATTTGGTACAATACTTCTCCAAATGTTAGGCACATTACTGTCTCCAGAGATTATTCAAAACTATTCTGTGCTACTTCATAAGAATTCTACTTCACCTTTGTTAAAGAGCAGTCTGGTTAAAGATGTGTATTTATTTTCATTCCATAACCATCAAGTTCAGGCATCCTTATGCAAATTGAAGAAATGGCTAAAATTAGAAAGTTTTGCACTATAATAGTCTTGGTGGATTCGGTTTTTGAGATAGTATAAAAGGGTGGCAAAGATACTCAAGGACTACTCTATGCAGAAGGTGGAAGCATGCAAAGTATTCATACCTTTTTAGGAGCTGATTAAAATCCTGCTGTTGTCTCACAGTGAAAACATCTTCTGTGGAATGGCCCGTGTGCAACCTGCTCTATGCTGAGTTTAAGCAGGACTTTGGTTGTGCATACTCTGAGTACTCATGGGAGAAGTTCATCATTAGCAGAGGTCAAAAATTCCTAGACAACATTCATAGGCTACAGACAAGTGATAGTTGCTTGTCTCCTTGAAACAGAAGTCACAGAATAAACAGAGGCCAAGAGATAAATGCTTATTGTTAGCTGCTTGGGATTTCATGCCCTGTTGGTGCCCTCAGAGGTGGCTGAGAAGACCTGTTTCATTATTGACTTTGTTTGGGGTTGTTTGTTTGTTTGTTTTAAAAATGCATGCCATCTCAGTTGCTCTATTCCATCCCACCCATTGCCAGCTGAACATCTGATGTACTGCTTAATCAAGTCTGTATATTTTTTAGAATACATATCTAATAGTAAAATGTATTTGTAGCTTTGCACTGATTATGCAGATATGTATCACTGTTTGTTCTTGCTCATTTCCATAAGCATTTCCTGTGTTTCAAACACACAAATCCTATTTCTGAAATTAAGGCACTCTACAATCATGTGTTTCCTGATTTTTCTGTGAAGGCCTTTTAAGTTTTGGATATTTCTCCTGCTTGTTCCAAAACACTAAATGCAGATTTTTAGGACACACTGTGATGTGTCATTTGATGGGAACCTTTGATTTCTTTGACTGAAGGACTGTTTGGACATCATAAGACTGGAAATTTAGGTCCTGTATAATAATTTATGGTAGTGACTGGGCTATAGCATCAATAGTGATGGGGCTGCTGGAACAGTATATTTGGGTAACTGTGGCTTTAAATTATATCGTAAGACATCTAGCACAAAGGAGAAATGCTCCTTTTGTAAGATAATTATGTAAATGAAAAGTAAACACAAATGAGTACAGTTCTATAGGATTTTGATTAACATATTCAGTCATAGCTGTAGCAAGATGGGCATAAAGGAAAAAAAAAACAAAAAGAGAAAGTATCTTACCATTTGAAACCTAATCCTTTTAAGTTTGGCTTGATTCCTGCAATCCCTACTCTAGGAAAATTTTCCCTCTCTTTTGTGGAAAGTCATCTCAATAAAGACTGCAAGATCTTGGTAATTTATATCAATATTTATGTTTCTTACTTGACTAGTTCTCAGTGAGAGCATGACACAGCAAGGCCTGTAAATGTAATCTCTGTCATAGTATATGTGCAAAAGCAATCTTTCAGTGGGTTTTGAGAAGGATCTCAGACTCTCCAAAATAATGTAGTATAGTTGATACCAAGTAGGGATGGCTCAAGCCCTGGAAGGGCATGAGGTATCACGCTTGAGTATGATAAGTGAGTTTAAAATCAGATGCAAGGAAGGTAAGGGACTTTAGTAGGAGCTTCCTATGTTAATAGTTGTAAATAATGCTTTCGGACTAATTTGTAAACCTCCTTCTAAGTTCCTAAGTAGTTGTAAGGGCATCTGCAGTAAGGTGGTGTGTAATGCTGCAGCTGAGCCCTTATGTCCCCCTATTTTAGTTGGGGGTGGACTGGAAGCAGTATACATTATAGGCTGGTTCCTCCACCAACCACCTTGCATGGTAGTAACATTCACTAAGCTATCAGCCTAGAGATCTGCTCCAGATGGATTACTTGGTCACAGTCAAATTTTTGAAACTTTTCTTTCAGTGTTTTCTCTGAGTAGTTTCTGTTCATAAAAGGTAGAAAGAAATGCGTGTGAAGGGAATGCGTATGTTGAGCAAATCCTTTTCAGTCCAGTCTTGGAGTGAGAACTTTTTGTAAGAGTGCAGAGAGGTGTGGAAGCCCCTCACAGTTTTTCCACATCTGTCAGACACTCCTGTTTTTTGGCATAGTTAGTGTACATTCACACAAGGGTCTCACACTGTCCTTCTGTCAGCATTCTCCCTTTCCCCTGTACACCACCAGAAAGACAGATGCCATTGTTTGTGGAGGCACTTCTACAGAAATGACCTTCCTCCAATAGACACATGGTCACAAAAGCTGACATTTGCTTCCATTTGTATCAGAGAAAGCAAATCAAATCTGTATTATAACTTCATGTTGAATTTTCCTCTTGGCATACTAACTGAATAGCAGTATCACAAAAAAGCCAATTACTCCCTCTCAACCAGGAAGACCACCAGTCTAACTGGTAAATACACTTTCAGTGGGAATATTATGATCCTTTATTATCAAATAAATATTTGATAATAATGATAATAATTATTACAATATTTGATTATACAAAGTCCATGAAAGGGTTAATTTTTCTGCTTTGGCATTTTCCTTATGTGACTATCCTCATTTTATTTCATGCAAGACAGGTTTGGCAAATGTGGATGTTTTGGGTGGTTTTGACATCTAAGTTATGCCATCTAGGGACAAGTACTGGCTGATGAATAATTTATTCACTTATATTTCAGAAGAGACCCTGTAAAACTAGCTACCAAAAAAGAAAAACAAAACAAAACCCAATGTTTTCTTAAGTCATACATGTGATCCTTTAAATATTGGCTTTGGAATTTAGGTATTGTCAAACTTAGCATTCAAACCTAATACAGAATTAAAAACCAAGCTGGAAAGATAATTTCTAGTCACTCACTATAACTACAAAATGTTATTGTAATATGTATTCTAACTGTCTTCTCCTTCGCAAATACTGAAAAAATGTGTATGATAAGATCCAGATGGAAAATACTTGACCATACTGAAATTAGTAATAAAATGGCTATAGCTTACAGTGAAGACAGCATTCTATGTATAAACCTTTATTTCTAAAGACAGTGGGTGTATGCCATACAATTGATGTATATATTACACTCATGTATGGCCAGCATGTCTGAGAAATGAGTTTTTAAGTCCCAGTTCACATTCTTAAGCTTTGTAGCTCTGTTTTCTTTATATCAAGGTCTTCAAACTATGCTCTTACAGCACTGAAATCTAAAGTCCTGTTGTAATTTGTATTTGTATAACCATGGTGCTCGATAGCCTCTTTATAGAAAATTACCCCTTTATGTTAGGTTCTGTGAAATAGCAGCCTCTGTCTAAAAATAAATAATTAAAAGATAAGAAGGATACAGACAAGTGGGATTTGAAGAAATTACAAGGCACTGCTGTTAAGTTTGTTTTGAGGCAGTGCTGGTAAATATGAGCAAGGTGCTCCCAGCATATTCCAGTGCTGCTTTTTTTTTTTTTTTTTTTTTTTTTTTTTAGAGCAAGAGAGATGATTGAAAAGTAAAGTTTCAAAAGAATTGAAAAATAACAAGGGGGTGGATTCTCAGAAGAGAAGAGCAGCTTGGGAGAAAGTACAAAGGCTGTTCCCTGAAAATGTAATTGTCAGTGATAATTGTCAGTGGTAGTCTGTCAACATGAGCAGATTGGAATCTCTTGATAAAGGAAAAGATGATAGGCCAAGAAGAGCAGAATGAAGTCACATTGAAGCTGAGGGAGGAACTACAAATGACTACTGATTCACAGCATTAGTTAGAAAGAGGTAATTAGGGGTCATGTTGAAAGTAAGGTTCAATGAAAACAGTTGGTGAAAGCCAAGAACATTGACTCCAGGTAGTGATTGCAGTCTGAGCTTAAAAGGGAGAGGTAGAATAAAATGGCAGAATGTTCACCAAAATAAGTGGGATACAGACCACTGTCCCCTTTCATTTTCTTTACCAATTAAGGTAGAGACTGCATAATGTCAGAATGGTTAGGTGAGCAGAGAGAGGACAGAAGAAGGTGATAAACCATAAAGGAGGTGTTAAGAGTCAGAACTAGTTATTGCAAAGGGTGATGGGAGGTGAGAATAGCTGACAGGAAGCTGGCAGAAAGAACAAATTCAGATGAATGTTCTTGGAATAATGTGGGAAAATGTGGATTGACGTTCCAGAAGATGGAGGACTCTGGGAAAAGTGGAGAGGATGACAAGAAGAAATGGGAATTATATCAGTCAGGAACGGGGAGACACAAAGAAGCACAGAGCAGTTGTCTTGCCAGAAGGATGACAAGAACCAGCAGTGAGGGTTGCCCAGACAGGAGCAGGTTGTCTCTTAAAGGTTCTGCTTATCAGTGATGTGCTAACCCATGGCAAAAGGAAGAGAAGGGATACCAAGGAATTCCAACTCTTGTGAGGTCTGGACAACTGCTCCCCCCGCCCCCCCCACAGCTGAAGGGTTGGACTAGATGACCTTTAAAGGGACCCTCCCAATTCCCAAGTATTCTATGATTCTATGAACTGTCATGTCAGTGTTCTCAAAGTCTTGTAGCTAGTATTACATCTGAGTTCAGTAGGAGCTTGAAGAATGACTGGATGGTTTCCATTACTTACTATTCTTTCCTTTCTAACATTTTAACAGGATTTTCTGCTCTTTCCATATTCTTTCTCTTGCTCTTTTTGTGATATTACTCTACTAAGAAAAACTACGTTTTTTGTGACACTATATATTTAGATCATGTTGGCCCAGCAATTCTGGTAACTTTCAGACTGAATTATAGCTTTTCAGACCAGTGAAAGTGCAGTTTTAGTGCAATTTGAGAGCACTGCTGTGTTTTATTATCATTGTCTCCCATAATGGTGGTATCTTGTTTTGGTGAAGTGACCATTCGGATGAAAGCCAGTAACTTCAAGGTTCTCGTTGCAGCTTTGCCACTAAAATCAGTGCATAAGTGACCTTGGGTGATTCATATAAGCCAACTTTTCAGCTATCCGCTAATTTTAAGCAACTCAAGATCATTTTGGGCTTCCAGTTTAAGACACTAGTGAATCAATTCCCAAGGAAATGCAGCACCCTTAAGTATCAATTCTATTAATTCTGTTGGTGTACGGGTGGCAAAATTGATCAGAAATGTTCTATTTGACTTGTTTTGCCAAGTTTTGGTCTTTTGCAGGAAATTTCAGCTTACATGTCCCAGACTTTTCCGTCCTGAGAAACTGAAAATATTCTTTAAAGTTCTGCTTCCTGACCAGTCTTTAAGATTATAGCCAACAGTACTTGCAAGTAGTCTTTCAAAAATGAGGTAACCAGATTAGTGGTAAGCTTGAAAATGTGTGCTAAAACTTTTTTTCTGCATGATTTGCCAGTTAAATTAAATGGCTAACAAAATAACTTACTTGAAGGGTGAGAGATTTAGTTACGTAAAGTTTCTAGATTTCTGAAACTCCTTATAATTCAGGATTTACCCCATTTACTTGACAAGGCTTGGTAAGATGCTGCACTAGGAAGCAAATAATTGTTTTTTTAGTTAAAGGTCAATGAGACAGTGTGGGGGTCAGCTTTCATTGCTGACTGTAGACTACAGACCAAAAGTTTGGAGACAAATGTGACAGATGATTTGGGATGTTCAGATAACCTCATCTTGCCAAGAGATATGTTCATTAAGTCGTCAAAGGATTGAAATGTATGCATTGCCCATCCATCTGGCATATAATTTAAATGCAGCTGAATTCCTGACCTCAGATATGATATAAGCATTTCTGAGTAGACATGACTGATAAATGTGCATAAACAGAGGCTCTTAGAATAAAATTGTGTTTTAAAAGCAGAGTAAAAAAACTCTACTGAGATCTAGAGACTCATGACAACATTGATAGATGGTAACATACTCATATAAAAAAATTTACGGAGTACTAAACAATATTTTAAAAATATTTGCACAGGATTTTTAGTACAATTAATAAAGCTCTCTGTAGCCTGAAGAAAGGTGTCAGAAATTGAAGTGCCTGAAACTGAGATACTGAATTAATCACAGTGAGTTTTCTGAGGGCTGAATAGATAATCTGCATGATTTTAAATATTAAAAACCTTTGTCAGGGTAGATGTGCCTGCAAAAATGCAAGCTGGCAGATGCACATGATTAAGTCACAGTTGTCTAGGCAATTCTATATCTGGGTTACCACAAACTATTAGAAATAAAAACAACTATTGATACCTGAGGTTTTTTTAAATTTACCTCTGTCGGGCAGCAGTGTTGTTATTATTTAGGTGAATTTTATCAATGTAATTTTAAAACCTTCATATTTGAAATTGTATCATACCAATACAATGTTAGAACCAAAACCTGGCTGACCCATAAGGACCCTGTGGAAAGAGTAGCACTGTGGAGATTTGGTGTGTCCCTTGGGGGTTCACATGAGCAACCTAGCTTTCCTTGAGTGTCAGTGGAGCTTCAGAAAACAGGATGATGGTTTAATTGATATTTTTGGAGAGAGTTTCTCTGATTTCTGGAGGCTTTCAATGTAGGCATCTGAATCAGAGGCTGAGGCTTGATGGTGAACACCCTTTCAGTCTATTTTCAGGTCTCGCTATCTGAGCACTGCCTCAGCTCTCAAGACTGTAAGAAAAAGAGAAGACTCATCTTTCACAGTGCAGGAGATCTAGTGCATGAATTTAAACTTCTACACAAACAGATGGCAACATTTTCTTTTCCACTCCCTTTTCTCGGCATGGAGCATCACTGCCTTCAAGTCACAAATCCAGAGATATGTTTATTGACAGAGCTAATAGCAAAGGCTGCTTGTGCTGTATGAGCAGTTTTAAAGACTGATATATTTCTCAGTCTCATGAGGATGTTGAAAACCTACTTCTCTTGTGAGCAGTTCCAAGCACTTAGTCAATAGCTGTTCATGTCAATGAGGCAATTGTAGATACCCATGGGGCACCCGTGTCACCTGTGTGGGTATAAGTGACACCTCCAGGTAGATCCTCAAAATCCACATAGAATTTAGTAGTATCGTAGGGCAGAGACTCCTGCCAGCATCCAACACAAAGAATATAAAAGCAGACTTGTAACTTTTTGCTACTGGAGATACAGGGTTTAAGTATTTCTATGGCAACTGTCATATCAGCACTTGATCTGCCCAAGTACTGCCCCACTCTTTATCTTCCTCCTTTTCCATTTGATACAGTCTTAAGACCATGTGTTCTGGAGGACAACAGAACTGAATAATATTTTTCCCTATTCAGCAAAAATTCAACAAAAAACTAATTCATGTCCTGAGCTTTGTCTGGATGATGCCCCAGTGCTTGCTGCTGAATGTCTTACTGTAGGAAGAGAGGTCATGCCCCAGTGAAAACATAGACTTACCTTGCCAGAACCAAATCTGTAGTCCTAAATCTGTAAAGATTTGCAGCACCCACTCTTAGTCAATCTTCATTGTCAGTGGCCTCCCAATTCACTGAAAAAAACGTGCAAAAAAACTGTTCCACACCCCTTTTCACTGGTTCTCGTTTCAGCTCCCAATGACCATCCCATAGTACCTTCCTATACGTATTATCTGTAAAGAATCCATACAGATGGTATTCTGGGACATGTCTGGGGGGTTCCAGCAGTGCTGTGAGGGTTACACCTGTCCTATTGCTACTGCTTGAAGGGCATGCTGAAAAAAGGTTGGCATGTCCTCCTGAATGCAGGCTTGCACCGAAACAGTTCAGGCTATGACTGTAAGCCACACACAGCTCACAATATGATTTCTACAGTCTGAAAGGGTAAACAAGTGC
Source organism: Sterrhoptilus dennistouni (assembly GCA_013397095.1). Taxonomy (NCBI): domain Eukaryota; kingdom Metazoa; phylum Chordata; class Aves; order Passeriformes; family Zosteropidae; genus Sterrhoptilus; species Sterrhoptilus dennistouni. The sequence goes on along the minus strand of VWZU01002663.1, from coordinate 170,442 downwards.
TTCTATACTTGAGAGCTGTGGCAGCATAGGATGTCCTCAGGCAGCTGGTTCATGATTTAGAATACTCCTAGCTTTGTTGTCATTGCTCATGCCTCTAACCCAAGCAGCAAGAGTTGTATCTGGGGACCAAAGAAGGAATAAACCATAGTCACTGCAAGGAGGGCAAAGAGAACTGCAGCAGGAGAAAGGTGGTGGACAGTGGACTTCAATCTGAGAGAGGAGGACATACAGATGACAGGAATTACGGTGTCAGAAGGCAGGGTACCTGGGAGCAGTGTAGGTGGTCAGAAAAGGGCATTGATGTGGACAGATGACAAGAGACATAGGGGTTTAGAGGAAAGGAGTACAAGAAATGCATGGACAGGTAGACGTGTGGATCTGAGTGGGGGAGTGGTGGTTTGAAAGGCTGCTGGAATGTAACCATTTGTTAGTAGCCATTCTGTGCATCACACGGTCAGTTAAGACACAGACAAAGTGTCCATGTGAAACATGCCTGAAAAATGAGCAAAAAAATGCCCTCTGAAAATCTTCAAGGAGTCTGGAGGGTAGTGGCAGTTGGACCTGGTAATCCTGTTTTTTCCAAGTGTGTTGCAGTTCTGGTGTACATCTCATTGAGGCAGAAGTAGGAGGGAAGGTATGAGAGACCATACTTGAAGGAGGTGTGTAGTTTGATGCTTTCCCTGCAGGCTTTCTCACAGTGTACTCCTGAGAGGCCTTGACTGGAACTGAAAACTGCTCTTTTGCAGAACTGCTGAGGGAGAAGGGGAACAGCATTGCCTTGCACCCTCGTGGGGATGACTTCTTTCCTCCTTTCCTTGCAGTGTGATACAAGGAGGAAAATTAATACTTCAGCCCATTGAACCTTCTTGGTGAATCTGGTATAGCATTATTTAAGATGACTGATATTTTTACCTCTATTTTTTAATTGATTTCATCTAACAGCATTTGAAAAACCTTGAAGAAGATAGTATGTGCACAAACTCAGCTAATTTATTTGTTGCAAGGACCCCAACCATAAAGTGTGTATATTCAACATAATTGTGAATTAAGACTAAAGCCATTCAAGCAAGTCTGTAAATCACATTCAGTAAATAACATTCAGCCTCCTGGTTCCCAAAAAATATCCAGGCAGAGCCAAGGGAACCGATGCATTCAGCACAACACTGCCCTCTGGAGCTCTCAGAGAGAGAGTTTGTTCATTGCAAACCAAACAAAGGAGAAGGAGAGGGGAAAAATAGGAAAAGGCCTTGGTCTCCAATGTAAAAATGCATAGCGCAGTGTACACAGTGTAGTGAGTAATAAAAGCAGCGATACTGCAAAAACAATGGAAAAATAAAGACATTCATCCCCATATCAAGTGCCAGGAAATATTTTCCAGCATTGAATGGAATGTAGAAAGAAATTGAGAATTTTAAACAGACCTGCACAGAGTGACCTATGACAACAAAAATTCTTTTTAATTTTGCTTAAAGGAATTGGCAACATTCTAACAAAAAAAAAATCTAACTATTAGGAAGGAAAAAAATAATTTGTTCTCTCAAAAATCTATTTTAGATGCAGTTCTTTTTCTGCTACGCATCCTTTCGTATTTTGATAGTGTTTGTGTCAACACAAAGATGATATGTTACCTTGTGCTGTCAAAAGCTTACCAAAATAAACCTCATCAACAAGGCATTAAATAATAATACCACCTTTCCCCTGAAGTTTTTATATTCTCTGTGATGTACTTATGCATATTTTTAAAAGAACTTAAATTATTGATTCCCACCTTCCATCAAACCTGTCTAAGCAGTGAAGTGTATACAGAATGTTGTGTTGTACTAAGCTCTGTTGAAGAACAACCCACAACACCTAATTGAAAGCACAGACTTGTTTAAAGTGAATTTCTTCAGTTTATGAAAGGCTGAGTCTTGCAAATACAGCCTATAACCAATAACAACCCATTGTTGCTATTTCTGATGGCAGATATTATTCTCAGTAATATATATGCATGGAATTGTATTCAAGGATTTAAGAACCAATTCAATACCTTCTCCACAAAGTATTTTTCTATTAAAATAAATGATGAAAAATATGAGGTTAGAAGGAACCTCTGGAGATTATCTGGTGCAAATATCTACTTCAAGAAGGATCAGCTATAGAAGGTTGCTTAGGGCAACATTGTCAGGTTTTGAGTGCTTCCAAGGATGGAGGATCCACAACCTGTTTGGGCAAATTGTTCCTTGCTTTGACTCTTACAATAAGAAAGTTTTTTATTATTAAGTTGTATTTCCTGATTTTCAGTTTATGCCTATTGATCTTCATCCTGACACAGTGAAGAATCTGACTCTGGCTTCTTTACTCCCCGGTCAGGCATTTATACACACTGATAAGATCTCCCCTTAAGCAGCTCCATCTCTCCCTATATGTCAGGTGTTCCAAACCCTTAATTGTCTTTATGTCTCTTTGTTGAACAGTGTCCAGTGTGTCCATGTTTCTTGGAATAGGGAGTCCAGTGCTGGACCCAGTGTACCAGATGTATCTCTCCAGCACTGGGTAGACAGGAAGGATCACTTCCTTCATCCTGCTGACAAGGGTTCTCCTAGAGCAGCTCTGGATGCTGTTGGCTGCCTTTGCTGCAGGAGCCTATTGCTGGCCGAGGTTCAGTTTGGGGTCCACGAGGATCCCAAGGGCCTTTCCTGCAAAGCAGCTTTCCAGCCAGTCAGCCCCCAGCCTGTGCCAGTGCCTGGGGCTCTTCCTCCTCAGAAGAATTCGTGGTGCCATTCACTGTTATCAGGACAGTAGCTGCCAATTTTGAAAAGAACTGAAATGATGACTTGGGAATAAATAACTTGTATTACTGTAGTTGAAAGAAAGGTTATTTGAATACCAGTAGACTAGGGAAAATGGATTGAAAAGAAAATGGCAGCAAAAGGGAAACAGCGATCCTTATGTGAGTAAATGGCTGATCATAGAAACAGAACTCCTGATTTAATCCCTCAGGGCTTGAGCCAGTATATATTTAAGCCTGTGAGAGCTGTGGTTTTGGGGGGACTAAATGAAGCCAAAATGTACTATGAAAAAAGGTAAAAATTTTGCATAACATTTTTTTTCTATCTTGCTAATAATAAGCAGCAGCTAAGCAAGGATCTAGAAATAGTGGAAAATTCTGAAAATATTTCATAAATTGAATTTAGGTTATGGAAAACATAAAAATATTAAGTAAGAACCTTACAAGTTAGCCTCAGTGAGGTAATTATTTACCTGCAAGAAATTAATTATGTGCGTGAATGTTGCAGGACTGATACATATACGGGAAAGGAGATTCAAAGTAAATAATAACACAAAAAATCTACTGTTCTCTCTCCATTGATTGGGGAAAAAAATTAGCTTGGCACTACAAGATTCAAATTCCTGTAAGTGTCCCAGGCAGTTAACTGCTGTGCAAGTAGGAGGAAAAAAAAATCATACATTTTACTCTGTTAGGCTAGTTATGAAATACTAATGCCAACACTGCAGTATATGATAGAGCTAATAATAATTAGCAGGTTTGCTTAGCATCCTTAGTGCAGATGGCCACGTTTAATAGCATGTTTTAATTTCACTTCAGATCCAAATGGATAGCATGGGTCAGCATGGCTGATCGGCATATATGTGTATCAAGATTGTTCTTAAAAGCTGGTTTTCCCTTAACAAACTGAATTTCCCCAATACTTTATTCTGGAAAATTTATAAGACGTCAGCTGTAATTCAAATACCTTTTCTTCGCAGAATACAAGCTGGAATAAAATTGGAATACAATGCTTCCAGCACATGTCCTGGTTAGGTACGTGATAGGACCTGATTTTAGGACCATGGATTAGGGCTGCTTTTGAAAGATATGAAGAAGACATGGGCCTTCATCTGTGTCCTAAAGTAAAAATAGATCTAAGTTGCTTGTTTTTATTTCAGTGTTTTGTTAGATAATCTAAATTTTCTATGCAGCATCCCAGAGTTTATTTATTTTGCTCTTTCCTTAAAAATGTATCTAAAAACTCTAAATGGGGGCTCTTCTCTTTGCGAGGTGAAGATGTCTTCACTTCCATGCTCACTGTGCATTGTATATTCACTGTAGAAAGGCAATGAAGAATGTTTAAACTTATTTCTGAGAGTCATTCCCGATAGGGTTGCCAAAAAAGAAACCATTGATGAGAAATCACTCCAGGAGTTACTTTTTTTCCTCCCAATGTTTATACAGCTATCTCTATCATCCAGCCACATTTTGGTGGTGGATGCTAGTGTTATGACTTGAGATGTTTAGGATTTTTTTCCTAGCTGAACACGTGCAGACGCAAAGTCTTTACAATGTTCCTTTCTAGGTTTGGATAGTCAAAATTGTCTTAACTAATTTCTCACTGATAGCATTTTTATCATTGTTTAATCACTAAAGGAATGGAAGGTCTTGTCCTCAAGAACATCAGTGTAAATCCAGCTCTATGTGTGTATTTAGCTAACTCAGAGGACATGATGTGGTTCACAGTGATTAATAACTATGTTCTTCAGAAGCTGGCATCTTCACTGAGGTCTGCAGTATATCTAATTGAATTGACCTCACTGAATTTAATCTTGAGATCCTCAACACACCAAAATTAAGTAAAATTTTAAGTATAGTTATTAAATTAAAACTTCATTTTAATGAAAATATGAGCATCTAACACTTTAGGGACACATGAGATGAAAGATTAATAATAACTCAATTAAATTTAGAACAATTTACAACTTTTCTTTAGAAATAGAATGGCATTACTTTTTTACAAAAGGAAGTAAGAACACCAATTATTTGGCTATTTACCCATTATAGGCTAAGGACATATTTGCTATAGGTCCTCTGATATTAGGAGTTAGACTGAGTGATCCTGATGGGTACCTTTCAACTCAGCATATTCTGTGATTCTGTGATAGTAGTGAAATCAATATACAGTTGAGGATGTGGAGTATCATCTGGGCACACAAAGTCAATGACTCTTTACCCTCGACTTAACCAAAATGACCATCAAAATGACCATAATTTAGGCTTTGGAATGGCTAAAGATGAGGCAGCTGTTTCATACTCGTTGACTCAGAGGAGTATCAACATATCATTAGGGGGTGTATCAAATTAACAGGCCTAGACAGAGGGCAACCAGGAAAGCCTATGAACTGAGCAAAGTAAGAACTCACTGATAAGTGACAGTGGGCCCAAAAACTCTCTGCTGACATTCTGCCCTGTTCTATCAAGATCCAGAGTGCAAAATCCTCTCCCGAGGAAGGCTGAAAACCAAAGGAAGACCAAGCATGAAAGAATTTGAGATAATAGCTTAAGAGATTATAACTCTTTACTAAGAGATGTCTGCACTGGATTGTTGCCTACCTGATAGTCTCTAAAATAATTGCTAATAATCTTGGCCCACAATCTGCAAAAAGAGTTTATGCTGGGTGAATAATTTCTAAGTGTTTTCTTAAGTTGCAGACTGATTAGCCTGGTGTCAAAATCAAGGAAGATAATGAACAGATAGAAAAACCTAGACAATAGTTGGTCCTGATGATGGGATTCATGATAGGATTAATAAATAGTTAATTCTAATGAAAAAAAAATCACTGACCCATACTCCAATACTTCTTATTCAATTACAAATGCAATTGTTAAAAGAAATATTGCAGGTGTGACATACTTGTGCTTTGGTACATCACTTGACTTAGACTTGTACAACCTTCTGCTTAAGAAACAGGATACCAAAATAACTGATTAAAGCTATTGAAACTGAACTGACAGTGTCACACTGTAGACTCTGAAATTTCATCATATACAAAAAATTAGCACACCCTTCAAGTGTTTATTCTTGGCCTCAGATGATTTCGCTTTTTATCAGTAACATGGAAGAAAAACAAATCATGATGGAGAAAATGTGCAGGAATAGAGGGAGCAGTAAACCATGAGGGAGCAGTAAACAATGAGGCTGACAGATCACTGATAGAATTCGGATTGTGTTTTTCAGCAGGCACAAGCAAAAAATATGCATTTCTATTCAGTTTATTGGCTCATACTTGAAGATCCAGAGCTGTGTACTAATGAGTAATCACTCTGATGATGACTTACTGCCCAGGTAATGAGCCCGACACCGGTTCTCAGAGCACAGTTGTGGCTGAAGGGACTAAATTAAATCTTTCAGTATTTAAACAAAACCATGCGGAAGGGGAGTAAAGAGACCATCTGAGTTTCACATTTGGTATGGATGTGACTGCTACCAGAATACTGTGGCCAATTTCTGGCTGGGGAAGTGTGAAAAATTGATCAAGATTTAGAAAAGCAGAGAGAAGCACTTAAAATAAATTTGTGCAAAAGCTATTAAGCTTGAAAGACTGGAGGAACTTTTTTATTTAGGCTATTGCTTAATCCCATCTAGGAAAAAAAGAATTTGTCTAGCTGAAAGATCAGCCTGGTATAGGTCAGCAGAAGGGCTGATCAAACAGCAGCTATACCAAAGTCCCTTATTGGGTTCATGTGTTCCTAGGGAGGGTTAGAAATGTAGTGTTTTAATACTGGAGTCCTGTTGGGACTGAGTGGTTCCACAGTAACAAAAGATTGTAAAAACAGTCTAAATTAAAGAAAGGATCCTATGACTTGGCCGCCTCATTGCTACCACTGCTGTGCAGTGCCAGGTGAACAAAAGAAACAGAGAAGGTCAGATTACATAATCATCTTAGATCTTGGTACTTATCTGAACCATATGTTTGTCATATCTACCATAATAATTTGTATCAGCAGAACAATTTTCTAATCTCATTAGAACAAAATGTCCTAAAACATTTAATATTTCACATGTCTAGTCAAGCTCTCTTTTTTGGGAACATGTATTTTTCCATAATATCTCAGCACTAAGTCAGAAGTGCACCAGTTAGCAAAAATGACAAATGGGGGGCAATCTTAATTAAAATTCTCCGTTAAAGTAACTAAGTCCCTAGTGAGGGCATTGTTGGGGTTTTGCAGCACATTATTATAACCAAAAGGGCAAGGCCATCAGAGTTTGTTAGTTTGGAAATGGCAAAAATGAAAAGATAACATTTGTAATGCAGTAACCCACTGCAAGCATCCCTGCATTTATGAGGGCATTTCACATGCAGGCTGCCTTCCAATTAGTGCAAGCCAGATGAAGTTTTGAGCACTAAATATAAGCTGGTGAAATGATTTTGCACAGTAATTGACCTCCCACCACATGTCACTGATAGAGTGTCCTTTCCCCTAGCTGTGGCCTATAATAGAATTTTTGGAAGAATATTAACCTGGCTGTATATTATTTTCTGGTTCATTAAATATAATAGCAATTCTGGCAAAGCCTTTAGTTGATGAGAGAGGCTTGCCCCCCACAAGAAAGCGTCACTATACTAAATGTTGGATCCTTATCTAATTTGCTTGCGGTCAATACATTTTTGAATAGAAACATTAGATGGAAAACCCACAGAGGACCATTTATAATTCACAGCCTACAAAACTCTCTTAGTTCTCAACTTTATCTTTACTGGCTAACATTCCCCTAGTCCTATGAAATCTTGAACGGGTTTTGATGCTCTTTGGCCGTGAGGATTCTGAGGGAGGAACAAGCATATCACCCTCTTGGTGGTATCACTCCTGTAAACTCCGTATGAAACAAAAGGGCTCAAGGGTGTGTTTTCAATACTTCATGCAACCTTAATGCATCTTCTCTTGCCCTTATAGTATCTCCCTCTTTCAGGTCGTTTGTCACTGTCCCAGCTTGACTGGCAGTGATAGTTAACCTTTGCTTAGCATCCTGGAGGTATTTACATTGTACTTAAATGTATTTTCTTTCTTGCATACTGATAAAATATCCACATTTACAGCAGATTTTTTTATCCCAAAGGATTTCAACAAGCTCCATAAATTTATAAGCTGCTATAAATTTGCAAGTACTGTATAGGTAGTGTAGCTTTTTGCTCAATACAAAAGACAGTAGATAAGTCTGGGAATCGAGTTTTAACAAGCAACTGCTGAACACAGAATTTAAGCAGAGGTATCTGAATTTTGCTGAATATAAGTCTAGGACATAGAGCTAGGTTCAAGTTTCTGGTGAACCCGTGACTATAAAACTTGCCCAGGTGTCCTATGGGACTCATGGAGGAGCTAGTGCAGACCCACAAAACATATGGACACCTGACACTGGGTATCAGTGGAACTGAAGCACTTCATCCTAATAGTGCAGCCCTCAAAGATGTGTCTGGGTCCTTAGGCAATAGAAAGTCTATCAACATTTTCATTTTTATGTTTCTTATGATCATAAAAAAAAAATCAAAACAGCAATGCTAATATTTTGCAAACACAATGTTTAAACTACAATGATGTTGCCCAGACAGAAAAACAGGTACGTCTCACACCCTTTCCCAGTTAAGACTCACAGACAAGCTATCCATGTCCTTCCCAGGCCTTCCCCATTATGCAGGTTTAGGCCAAGCTTAATGCACAGTGGCAACAGTTTATTTCAGAATTAAACACAGTATTACAACTGCAGCAGGAGAAATCCTAATTCAGATTCCTGGCTTTGGCACTACCTGTCAGATGGCTGAGGGGGAGAGAATGCGTTGCTTTCCATCCAGTCTTGGCTGAATATGAAGTTGATAAAGAGCAAGAAGAATGAGGAATTTTCTCCAGCTTTGCCTTTGGTCAATGTGGGGACTAGTATCACTGAGACTGAGGAGAGCCTAAAACTTGAGACTCCTTCTCCCTGAGCAGGCATGGTAACTGTTAGACTGGTTTTACAGAAGACAGTGCTTGGTTGAAAGGAAACCATGAGGCTTGCTCCACTGTTAGAAGGATATTATTGGTGGCTGTTAAGCCTCAGAAAAATTCTCATCTAACCTGTGCAAAGGCACAGATCTGGATTCAGAAGATATAAGGAAACAACTGAGCAGCCTGTCAGATCCCTTGAGGTGAAGGATTAAGGGAGAGAGACCTTGAGTTCCAGTGCAAAGGATATCCACATTCACCCAGACACCAAAAAACCCCTCAAAAACAAAACAAAAACCAAACCTCCACCACCACCACCCCCCCAAAAAAAAAAACAAAAAAAAAAAACACACAACAAAACANAAAAAAAAAAATCAACCCACAACAAAATCAGCTTTCCCTTTTAACACTAGGAGGCTACACTGATATAGTAACATTTGAAGTCAAGATTACTTCCAAGCTTAAAAATCTGACATATTCAGAATCTCACTTACCTAAATTAAGCAGTCATTTTTTAATTTTTTGCCTCAATATCAAAAGTTGGCTTTGGATCACCCCAAGTTAGAAAAGATAAACATTTATGTTGGATTTCTGTCATAAACCAAATGCAAATTTTTACCTTTCATCATTTTCAGTTACCTCTGGCTATTTAATACATCCTCCACTAATTCTGTTCTGCACTACTGTCTGAATTTCATCATGAGAATCCTTTAGTTGATAGCACTTTAAACTCATCTATAAAACAGCTTTTGATGACTAATATACATTTTTCTGTTCCTGCATTAAATTTGTTTCAAACAAAAGAAGACTGTTTGGAAACAGCGCATTAAGTTCTCTGATAAATCAACTACTTAATATTTAATTTCAAATCATACTGGGAAAATATTAATTTTTTTCTCAGGCTAACATCTGAAGGGAAAGATGTAAGATAGCTGCAGAAATATAGAATTAGTATCATTCTGATATGGATTATATGTTCTTTAGCCATAAGGAGAATAACTTTACACATGTGCTTTTTATTGTTCTATATTAAAAGACAGTCACTTTAGATTAATTTAATTTGAATTCCTATGTGGCAGCTCCAAATAAAGAGGATGAATAACCAAATGGAAAATGCCTTTGCTTATTCCCTGCACTGAAAGGGATTCATTATTTAAAATATTACCATTAAAAATGAACCATTTTCACAGATACGATGAAACAGATAATTTTTTTACAGGCAACCTTACAATTCTGAAAAAATGTGAAAATCTGTTTACTGGCAAGCTTTTGAAAGGTATCCTTAGTAGTATAGGCACAAAGAGACATCACAGATGTCTTCTGTTCTACATTTTTTATGTCACTGTCACACTAAATGGCACTAGACTTTATCATACCTTTCTCGTGGATTCTTTTTTTTGTGCAGTCTCTGCTTGTATCTACAGCTAGAACCAAACTAGCTCCCATGTTTCTCGATTGCTCCTCCTGTTCTGTGTTATAAGACATCACTACTGCTACTTAATGCAACTTGATTTACACAGCTGCCTCATCCTGCCCAAGCACAGAATGTGTAAGTGCCCCGTTCAGCCTTGAAAAAAGCAACCCAGCCCACAGAGGATGCACTGAGCATGTCTTGTGTTACTGTCAGTGGCTCTGGTACAGGCTTACATGGCTGCCTGCAGTTTAACCAAGGAAAACAATTTCATGGAGTAACAAATACGATCTGGACCAGAATCTCAAGGATGAGAAGTCCTGTCAATTCAAAATATAATTTCCTCACCTGTCCACTAATGTAAAATGCTTGATTAGAGAGGATTCCTGATACAAGTGTGATGTACTGTGGGCACACGTGCAGCAGCAGTAACGGGGAGATCATGCAAGTGTAATTGGCATCGAAGAGGAGCAGCAGACCCAAATCCCATCATTTAGGTAATTTGGCTAATCATTTCCTTCTGTGAGTTTTCTCATAATTCTTGTCATCTCTGTTTTAGCTAAAGCAAACAGAAGAGAACTGCATTACCTAAAATAGTTCTTGAAGGAAACAGGAAACAAGCAAACTGAAGACTGAGAGTTTGACATTAATATTTTCAAGAGGTAGCATCTAGCTCAGTTTTGTCACAATTCTGTTGCAAAGTCAGATTTTCATAGTTGTTTCTGCTGACTCCACACAAAGTATTTTGCTACTAATATGCAATTGTAGTTTGTGATGCAGGTCCTTACTTTGGGCCAGTTAAGCTTCTATGCCAGTGGAATAACAGGATTGTCTGTGCTATTCTGAGAACATTAGGAAAGGTACAAGAAATGTATTCCTCAAAAAGTCACCAGGTCAGCACAAAATGACCTCTAGCTAAATGTTGAGATACAGGTAATATTTTTAACTTTCAGGCCAACTTGTAGTTTTATTTATGCTAAGAGGTGGTTCATGGCTTCAACATGAAGTACGCATGATTCACGGGTTTAGTCCACTCAGGCTCCTTTACTATAATATCTACTGTACAGGAGCATCATTTCTTGGTGCCATGAATTTCACCCTCTTTAGTAGTCTAATTTGGCTGGTATAATTTGGCTGAAGTGGCTGCTGGGATTTCTTTTTAGCCACATAGAAGTATAGAACATACTTTTTAGTAATTCAGAGCATATTTAACTCAAATATGAACTCTTTTGAGAAGCACTGAAACAGTTTATTATTGGGATAAATAGGGGGGAAAAAAGTAATGTTTTTATCTTAAAAGCTGAAGCTGACAGGAAGGTGGAGTTTTTTAAGCTTATTTGAAGAGTTGCACTGATTAATTGTCAGAATTCAATCAGACAGGCCATCCATATTCCTACAACAATGTTCCTAGTCTCATTTGTAATTTTGCCCTTGTCCTCTCTTAATAAATTAAGTCCTTACGGGCTCTTTTATCAACAGAACTTTTCGTTTTAACCAAGAAAGGCTCATTTTCACTAGTCCAAGCCATAATTTTCCCTCTTGCAGTCTACAAGTTGTATTTCTCCTTATCATTCAATAATAAAAGGAAGTGTCAAGATTATTTCTTTCTGCAATTTTGAAAAATTTGCTTCTTCATGCCAAATATCTGGCGACATCATAGTCTGTGATATTCTGGGCCATATCCAAAACACCTGACAGGTTAGCTCTGTTCAGTAGCCTACCCTCTCACAGTATTTTCTCTTAGCTTTTGTGAAGTAACTCAAGACTGTCCCCCAAAGCTTTTTTTCTTTACAGTGAATAAAACTGTATGATGGTCAGGGAGTATAGAATATTTATATAACATCTTTGAATATTTAATCATCCTGTAGTTCTTCAGTAGGTCCCTATCAAGGCATGAAGCAATTTGATGCTTTGCCTGGTTATCAAACAATAGGAGATAATCTATGAAAATATCATTCTTGATTATTGCTACACTTCATTGATACAGTTGTTAAGATTGCTTCAGAAGGAAAACTTCCTCTGGGGTTATCAGAGTCAGCCAGCTGCCAGTCATGTCTTACAATAATGTTAGCCATAGGGTTAGTTTTAAAGGCTTGTGTTTCATATTGATGTTTCTTTCAATTAAATGTATCTGTTCAAAACAAATACTTGTCTGTTACACAAATGCTGAAAAGTAAGTGTAATGCAGATCATATTTCTGTTCAAATTAACACGGCTCAATATTTGCAATATTTTGTGATCAGATTATAGAGACAGCTGGAGGAGCTTATATCAAAATGCCTTCAGCTTTAGTTCTCTAGTATAGTTTCTTCAATTACATAATGCCAATGTATTTTAGCTAGTAGTAACATTACACCGTATGATACTGTGTTAAATGTTGGGCTCGATCTTTATCTTTAAAAATGCATTAAACATAAAACATATAAAACATAAGAAAAGTGTAAAAGAGATGATAATTCACAAATTAGCAAGGTTTTTTAGTTTAGGCTATCTGGTTAGCTGTTTTACTATGCAGCCTACTCATCTCCAGCACAAAGCTCCTAAGCAGCATCTGCTTTTTCATACAAAAGAAAGACATTGGCCTAAGTTATGCAAAGACTTAGCCTATGTGTGGGCATGCAGCAAGCATGAAATGACATCTGAAACACTGTTATCATTATGCTGCATATTTTCTGTATTGTGCTTTTTATATTAATATTGGAGAATTTTTTGCATCACCACCTCACCTTCACTGCATGGCTTAACAGAGCAGTTTCTGGGCAGCCAGGCAGTTGTGCATCACTCTTGAGCCAAGATTTCTCCTGGTCACGTGCATTTCCACTAGACCCTCCCAACCAGAAAGCTCTGAAAAATTGCAACCTTATTTGGTATGCAGAGGACAATCATTAATTTAATCAATTAGAGTAATTTTTTTTGTTTCTTAACTTGTGCTCCCCAACCCTATTTTCTGTCTCTATGGAGAAAGCAACACCAGCAAGAGGAGGCTGTCAGCCAGACTGCCATTGGGGCAGAATCTTCCTACCCTGTAGATGCTGAAATCTGCTCCTCACAAGAGAACGCATTTTGTAGCCTTTGTTTCTCCTCCCCTTGTCTAAAGCAAAAATTGTATGAGAATTTCTTTCCACAAACAAAATGTTTGCTTATGTTCAAAAGGACTGAAACAATTCCTCCATGATTGTTCTAGCTTCTGCTTGTTTCACAGCAATGCCAATATAATGCCAGTATTACGTATAACCCCATGAACTCATTCAAGGAACATCTTGTTGAACGAGCTGGGATGTTTCTTTCATTCTCCGCTACAAGCCATTCAGAATAAATCCTATTAAAATAATGCAAATTCCAGTCATTAAGAAGATAATCCTGTTTGGCCTATATAGAGTTCACATTTTTCTCCAGCAAAGCATTTGAAAATTTTGGTTAGTTCATCAAACAGCACGTAGGCTATGGCCACTGGAGCTGAAAAATAACACAATATTCACTTTTCATGTTGTACCCACCCTCAAGTTATCATTGTTTTGTGCAAAACAACTGTAAACCCTGAATTTAACCTAGCTGAGTTCATAGGTGAGAGTTACCTGAAGCACAGATCACTAGTGTCCTGTGCATGTGGTCTGACACTGACATAAACTTGTGCATGTTCATTATATCTGATGGTACTTAACACTAATGTGTTAATGTGGTAATATATTATACTACATCTCATATAGCCATTCACAATGATATTTTGTTCCTGGGGAAATGACAGCAGATCCTAAAACAAGAGAATTTTAGCTTCTAGAGTCTTATGGAAGATAGTACAGTCTGTCCAAATGAAATCTAAAGGAGTAGCACCTCATAAGCTTAATTCACAGTCCTAAAAATATCATGCTGTCCTTGTTGAAACTAATGTAAACCATCACATTAACTCACTTCGAAAATTCCAGTGAAGGGTTTGGCTTGGAGATGGAATAGATTAAGCAGGCAAATTGACTGCAAGTACTTCAAACATCAGTTTTATTTAGAAACAGGGGCTTTCATCTGATGCTCAATGCACATCATTAAATGAAAGTTGAAAGAATACTTTAAACAACCTGCTTGCGGCTCGAGATAGCTTTGTACATATTATTCATTCAGAGTACCAAGAGTACCAAGTACCTTCTCAGAGTTCCTGGAAATTTGACTTATGTAGAATTAGCAAAAAAAAAAATTATGCAAAAAGAACTTATTGAATTAAACATGACATATTGTATATTTATATATGGATGGTAGTATAATGCCTTTCTAACTGTTTATTAATACCTTAAAATCTGTCTAATACAGCAATGTTAATAGTAACTCTCAAACTTGTTTATTAATTCTTTCATTTTCTTCAGGCAACAGCAACTCTCTTCATAGGAAAATGCCTGAGCGACTGGCCATAGGCATTTTTAGAATAAAGAGATTATTTAAATACCCTGTCATAACAGTGCACAAAGAACTGCAAAAGAGAGCACACAGGCAAAGCCAAACATGGATTCACAAATGGGACATAAAGCTTGAATAACACAATGTCCTTCTATGAAATAGACTATCTTGGTAGATAAGGGGAGAGCAGGTGGTATTTTTTACCTGGACTTCAATAAAGCTGTCTCCCATGGGCTGGGTGAGGAGCCAGTCAGATGGTTTTAAAACTGCCTGTAGAGGTAGGCAGGGGGTGGAGAGCTGTGCTACAAAGTCATCTTGGAGGCCAGTAGCTAGCAGTGTATCCAAGGGCATAATATTGTGTACAGTTCTGTTCCATATAATCAGCATGGTGGGGCAGAGCGTCCCCTCAGCAAGTTTACTGATAGACAAAACTGATGGGAGTGGCTGATACACCAGAGGGATCTTGGCTGGAGACGTGGGCTAACAGGGACATTTTGAAGTTGAACAAGGGGAAGTGCAAAGTCTAGTACCTGGAGTAGAACAAGCTCAGCACCAGTATGTGGTGGAGACTGACAGGGTGGAAAGTAGAAAAGAATCTGGGTGCCCTCGTGGACACCATCAACCATGGTAAGACCACATTAACCATGGGTCAGCAATACTCATAGTGGCAAAGACTAATCATTTATCCTGTGCTGCATTAGCAGGGGTGCTGCCAGCCCACTGAGACAGGTAATCCTTCCCCTCCACTCAGCACTGGAAGGGCCACCACGGAATTATTGAGTCCTGTTCTGGTCTCTTCAGTATAAGAGAGACATGGACATGCAGGAAAAGGTCCAATGAAGGGCTATGAGCATGATTAAGGAACTGCAGTATCTCTCCCATGAGAAGAGGCTTTGAGTGCTGGAAATGTTAAGCCTAGAAAAGAGATGGCTCTGGGGGAATCTCATCAATGTATATAAATAGGTGAAAGGAAGATGAAAAAACAGAGACAGGCTCTTTTTAGTAGCATCCAGTGGCATAATCAGAGTCAATGGGCACAAACTGAAACACGGGAGCTGCAAGCTGACCATCACCTTATGTGAAGGTGACTGAGGCTCAGCAGCAGTTGTGCAGGGAGACTGAGGGATTTTCATATTCAAAGACCATCTGGACACAGTACTGTGCAACATGTTCTATGTGGCCCTGCTTGAGGAGGAAAATTGGACAAGGTGAACTCCTGAGGTCCCTTTGAACATCAGCCCTTCTGTGATTCTGTGAACCAGAATTCTATTTCCATGGTCAAAGATTGTCAAGGGAAGAGTTGTCATGTCTTCTGCAAAGACTAATTATTTTACCCAGTGATGGTGATGCTGACAAAGTTGCACTTCTTATTGGCTATACTGAGCCAGTCCCAGAAGCAGTGGGAAGCTCAGACTTTGATGTTCAGCCTCCTAATGAAGCCTACTCTGTCCAGACCTCAGTACAGAGCTCAGACAAAAGGCCAAGTAAAAATCTTTACCTGAAAGTTATTTGTTTATAGAACTGTGACAAACATCTGAGGATAATAGACACAGATTCATTAGCTTTCCATGCCATAATGTGTATTTCTCAAATACTGTCAAACATTTTTCCTGTTTTCTTCGCATTTATTTAACAGATAATCACATCTTTATTTAACAGATAATCACATCTTTATTTAACAGATAATCAAATCTAAATGTTTCCTCCTATAGACACAAGTTCCATCATGACAGTCTTTCAGTCTGTTTTCAGACTCAGGATGTCTTCTTATCAGGTATTGCATATTTTTTATTATGTTTTAGAAGAAAGAAAGAAAAAATGGGCTTTTCACAGTTGGTAAAAATTAGTCAGTAAGTCAGATTTCAATGCAACTTGCAAGTTTTCTATGGATTTCAAGTGCTGAGGGGATAACTCCCCATGAAAAGATCTTTGACATTATTCCATATCCACAGCACTAATGCAGTATTTATTTCCATCAAGGAATATTTCTACTTCCATGTTCTTTTTCAGTTACTACAGTGACATGAAAAATTATGAAGTCCCATCTTCATTCAAGATGACAGTAATATCAGTCCCTATAGCAAGGTTCTTTTGTCATTTTACTACTTTAAAGAATCCACTTAAATAAATAGTAAGGAACAAGTCTCTATAAAAATTAATAACTCACAAAAAATTAGTCTTGGATATACTGCATCAGAATATTAATTTGCATATTTTTCTGTGAACTCCCATTTGCAAATCCCTAGGATGATTTTCATCGAACTGTGATCATAACAAACCTTTCCATCTGTGTATTTTTCTATGAGAAGTCTTCATCAGAATTGTTCCCCAAAGACCTTACAGGTGCAAAAATCTCAACAGAGTTCCATCATTCTCACAAGAAAACTAATAAGGAGTTTAGGAAAAAGTTATTATCTTCTTAGGCTTTCTCAGACATTCCAATGAGTAAATCAACTAGGTTTTTTCTTTGAAAACACTGATGTTATCAATGCTATGTCTTGATGTCCTTTTAAGTTCTAAAACATGCTTGCTTGCAGACAATTTGTGTGGAATATTTGTCACTTTGAATCTTCTAAATTCGACACAACTTTATAAACAAGTACGATTATTCTGAAAAAATAATAATTCTACATTTTTATTTGATTTCTATTATATTTCCTGGAGGCTCCAAAAGTTCTCCCCAGGGAGTTGCAAATTAGACACATCAGTATTCCAGAAATACTGGAATATTGATGTAGGTAAAATGAGGCCATAAGAAAAAAAGCCTGCTATTTCCTAAAGTATTTCTTGTTCATGTCAAGTAGTTGCCTGTGGTGCTGGATACGAAAATATTTGACAAGTGATTTATAGCGAAGTCCCAGAGAAAAAAACTTGTTAGAAGAAAAATATCCAGATATACTGAATCCCAATTCTGTTTTAACCTTAAAATGATCATTTGACTTTTACTGATGGAATTGGAACAGCTATAGTGTATTACAACAAAATTTTGTATATAAAGGAAAGACATTACTGTTTCTTGAAACCAAATTCTCAGTGAAATGAAATTCAGGAAAGCACTTCAGTGCACATCTGAACCCATTCTTCTTTACAGAACTGATTTGCAAAAATGAGGTTTTGGTGTTTCCTGGTTCAGAACACAATTCCCCTCTGTTCCAGAAACTTGCAATTGAAGAGGTAAATGGAACTAAGGGGGTGAGAACCTTTCCAAGAAGCAGGAATACTGAGGAAGGGAATAAGCACTATCTGAAAAATGCATCACAGCTTCTTTTGAAAAAAAACCTCTTTTAAAGTAGGCCATCCAATAAAAATATGCATTTTCCTGCTTTCTACTGAAATAAACACATTGCAAGAAGAACATTTAGGTAAGTTTTAAGCTTTAAGAGTGTGCCTAGGTGATGCACTGAGTACACAGACCAGCAGAATCAAAGCACAATACGGGTAGGAAATTGCGTTTCAGGAAGTCGGGCTTAGTTGGAAGAACACAAAGACAAGCAATGTGCTCTGAACTGGACAGAAATATTAATCTGAGAGATCTGACTTAATACTTTTATTTATTATTCTATTTTAAATCAGCCAAACAAGCATTTTCATATTAGGTGTACCTTGCAAATCCAGTAAGACACATTTCTCATGTGACGCACTTTGCCAGCAACAGAGCACAGAATCGTGTGGCCTATATCTAAGAGGGTAAAGAGACACTCTACCAGCTGACATCAATAGGAACCACTATCAAAGAAGGACAGTAAAGAATCAATCAGTGTAGAAAATTTTTTTCAGACCCAAGCAGCATTTAAACACGTTGTCCAGTGCATTCCGAGGACCAGAAACAGACCCTTAATGAGAGATGCTGTCATTTCTGCCACATGATAGAAGCACATCTATCCAGTCATGTGTTGGTGAAGGGACTGTGGAGCGAAGGAACGAAGTAAGCAGGGAACACATCACAGGCTGGCAAACCGTGATTTCAATCACCATCCCACTCCTTGCTCATGCCTGTGGGTACTTGGAAAAGAGGCACCAGGAACAGGTTGTGGGCTATGAAAACTGTTAGGCAGACTGTATCCATATGATGTGTCATACTTTGAGCTAAATTATCAGAGTTTAAAGAAACAAATTGAGAAACCTACAGGTGCTGCTGAGATGTTAAACTTCTTTACAGTGCCACTTGTCAAAGAGAGTATTGAAGCACCTTCTTGTTCTAATAGAGTAGACTGTATTGAAGTCATGTGTTCAAGACAGCACTAAAACAAATTGATAAAATAAAGGGAAACTAATCCCATAGCACAAAATGAATTTGCAGTGAATGTCAAAAAAAGTTGAGAGAGAGATAGTGTTACCCATGCACTGGGACATGGAAATCAGAGTTCTTAGCCCTCACACTGGTCTCCTGGCTGATTTTGAGACAGTCACTTAACCATCCTATGCTTCTCTTTCTATGGCTCCAAAACTCTCACACAAATTAAGTGATTTTGAGATCTGATTTTAATAATAAAAAATGAGATGAACATTTAAAAAGAGATGAAAGCATAGGGAATGATCTGTTGCTAAAATCTTTATTGAAGGATTAGATTTAAAAAGTGTTTTACTGCTCTTTTAAGAAAGCATTTGCAGGGTGAACCCAAAATTACTGATCAATAAGGCTTAATCCAATTCAAGGTCATTCTAAATGCAAGAAATAATTAAAACCAAAACAAAAATAACCTGACTATGGTTGTGACAACAGAGCTTCATAATTTAAAGTAAAAACCAATAAAACACAAATAAACAAGATCATGTGTCTTAAATCTATTGGAATTATTTTGTTTATAATAGACAAAATAAAGAAGAATAGACAAAAGACAAAATAAAGAAGAAATTATTTATATATTTACTAGGTTTACTCTGGTTTTGGGCTACTGAACCTGTAAGAAAGAGCTGGTTTTTGAAAGTTCAAGGCACTTTCACCTGGAAAGCCACAGTGATGGATTCTAGATTGTCAGGAACTATACAAAAGAAATATCTGGGGTTTGGAAAGCTGGAAAAAATAATAATAGTAATTTTTTTTAAAAAAAAGGTAGATTTCATTTTAAAATGCTTAGAAAATAACCAATAGTACTTCTAATCCATATCCTTGACTAACCTTCTCAAAATACTAAATGGAGATTAGGAGGATCAGAAATATGATGACTATTGCAGAGAGGGGATGACAGCAGCCCTGTCCAGAGGCTCCTACAGAGAGAAACAGTCTGGGACAAAGTTCACCTTTGCCTTCATAACAATGCCTTGAATGCTGCTAAATTATAGTCCTTCACTCTAGATAGCCTGCAGGTCCTACTAATGAACTACAGCACGGAGAGTGCTATAATGTCATCACAGGCATTAATGTCACAATTTCCCCTTCAACATTGTCATAGAGCTCATGAGTAAAGCAGTTAAATTTCCAATAATTTTTGTGATTAGTCTGTAGTAAGAGGTACCTTTTAACACTCAAAATTTCATATTGCCACTATAAATAGGCTACAATTTTCTTTCAAGAGCTAATTTAATTATTTAGACTTGTAGAATTACAAGCAGTGCTAAGGCCTATGAAATTTGGTAAGATACAGTTTTCATTTCTGGAAGAAATATTTTAGGAGACTTTGCAAATACATTTCTGGGAGCTGTGATTTGATTTTAAAGATATTTTACAGAGAGTGGGATGGGGGAGTGTGTTGGACAAGATGATTAATATGGAAAAAATTATATCACTGCACCAAAATGCAGTGGTTTCCAAAGACGAAGGTGATCCTCTGTAATGTATTTTATAGGAACCCTGTACTCAACTAAAACTTTTTTTTGATGTCTAGGGTGGTACAGCAAGTAAACAAAAGTGCAAATTTTATATTTACTCAGCATTTATACAAGGAGTTGTGTACTGTGATACAAAGCAAGGAAAGATTTGATTTCTGATTTCATATTGATAAATCATAAATTCACAGAGCTCTTATGAGCAAGGAACCATGATGATTACCAGTTCCTAATGAATTCCTGAACTTTCTTTGATGCACAGATTTTTGTTTCCTTGATAGGGATGTTGTCAGACTAGGTTTCACTAACTATGTTTGCTTATTAGAAATCTTTGCTCATTAAAAGCATGAGTTAATTGAGTCCCAAATAGTGAAAAAATATTCTGTGTAAAGCAACAAAAAATGTCTGGCTGGAGGGCTCCTAATGAGAAAGATACTGACGATGGAAAAAAACCCTTATCCCTGTGCAAGATTTTGAAAAGAATTTTTAAGGATAGCTTAAATATTGCATTAAATAAAAGAAATACAGCAGCCTGAAAGCTCTTTGCTATGGTATTTTTTAATAGTAGAATTTGCCATTATTTTGACACAGTCAGGCTTTCCAAATTCCAAAAATGACATGAGTGCTTTCAGCCTAACCTTTTTGAGGTTTAAGACTCTACCACAAAGCACAGGTCAGTATCATTAAAGATAGCCATTCTCAGCAAGTGACAAAAATATTTCTATAAATACGTTAACAACCAAAGGATGGCCAAGGAGAATCTCTAGCCTTTACTGGGTTTGGGGGGAAACATAGTGACAATGGATGAGCTACTTAATGCTCTCTTTGCTTCGGAGTTTAATGGCAACACCATTAAAGTATCCATCCCGCTGAGCTGGAAGAAAGGGACAGAGAGCATAATGAAGCCTCCATGATCCAAGGGGAAATGATCAGTGTCCTGCTGCACCACTTAGAAACAAACAAATCTATGGAGCTGGATCCACCTAAGGGTGCTGAGGGAACTGGCAGAGTAACTCAACCAAACCACTTTAGCAGCAGCCCTAGGTAACTGGAGAAGGCCAAGCTGAGCAGGAGTGTTGATCTGCTGGAGGGTAGGAAGGCTCTACAGAGGGATTTGGACAGGCTGGATCAATGGGCCAAGGCCGATTGTATGAGGTTCAACAAGGGGAAATGCTGGGTCCTGCACTTGGGTCACAACAACGCCAGGCAGTGCTTCAGGCTGGGACAGAGTGGCTGGAATTTGCTCAGTGGAAAAGGATCTGGAGCTGCTGGCATGAGCCAGCATGTGCCCAGTCCTGACCTGGAACAGCAATGGTGTGGCCAGCAGGACCAGGGCAGTGACTGTCACCCTGTACTCAGCCCTGGTGAGGCTGCACCCCGAGTGCTGTGTCCGGTTCTGGGCCCTTCACTGCAAGAAAGGGCAACAGAGCTGCTGAAGGGTCTGGGGCTCAGGTCCTGTGAGGAGCAACTGAGGGAGCTGGGATGGTTTAGCCTGGAGGAGGCTCAGGGGGGACCTGATGGCACTCTACACCTGCCTGAAAGGAAGTTGTAGCAAGGTGGGGATTGGCCTCTTCTTGCAAGTAACTAGCAAGAGGAAAAGAGGAAACGGCCTCAGGTTGTGCCAGGAGAGGTTTAGATTGCATATTAAGAACAGTTTTTTCCCTGAAAGGGTGGTCAAGCATTTGAGTAAGCTGCCCCGGGAAGTGGTTGATTCACCATCCCTAGAAGTATTTAAAAGACCTGTAAATGTGGCACTCAGGAACAGGGTTTAGTGGTGGACTTGGCAGTGCTGGGTTAGCAGTTAAACTCTATGATCTTAAAGGTCTTTTCCAGCCAAAACAATTCTACAGTTCTATGATTTTGTTACATAACACCTGACTTTCTCATAACAAAAGTTGCTGAAGGACAACCAGCATTTTCTCAACACTTTTAAAATGCCTTTAAAAGAAATATATATTCCTATTTTTTTCCAATTATAAAAAATGATGGCTATTTTCCCTTACATGGCTAAAGCACACTGATGCTGTCAGAAATTATTAGATCGGTGAATTAAAGATGTCAAAAAGGATCTCTTAACTGAAGGGAAAGAAATTCAGTGTGAGACATTTTCAAGACAGGAAATGACCACCTTTTCCTTAAATGAGAAAAATGCTGTTAACTTAGGAATCCTCAACTAAATTAGAAACTTATAGCAACACAGCAAAGAGATGGGCTACAGAGAGACACCTTTGTTAAATATATTTTATTCATATACATTGTGCCATGTAGGAGAATAGCACAAGGGAGATTTCTGTTAAGGTTTATTTTACATAACAGCAATTTACCCATGGGATCAGTGCTTATATGAAAATCACATCCCCATGCCAGCCAGTCTCCTTGGTGGGGGATTAATTCTCCCAGCAAAGTCAGGCAGTGGCTCTGTCACTATGCTCTGTGGACTTTCACTGTGGGGCAAAAGCTGCATTTTATCCATGCTGTGTAGGAGCCCTGCCAATAACAAAGAGCATCTCAGCCTCTGTTCCTCCTTGAATGGACAGTTCCCAGTAAAGGGAACTGCAGACAATGCTCTCAGGGGCCAAGATTTGTAACTTACGGGTGCTTTTGTTCTCAGTAGACTTTTCTGTCTTTCTCTAGACCAGTTTAGTTTTATATTATTCTTTATTCTGTCATCCTTATCTGAGAAAAATAAAAGAACTAGTCTTTTCCAAAAATCCACCTCAGTCTCACACACAAGTGATAACTTATATTTCTTTCATTAAAACTAAGGTCTGTGTTAAAAGGATGTTGATATTAAATTATAACAATGCTCCTAAGGAGGTACATACATTTATTTGAGCACCTAAAGGCATGATTAATGTGATTTCAACCAATGACAAGGTAATGTAAAATGAATATCACCCTCACATATGTTATTTTTAGAGTATCTACACCAGTAGCAAAAACACCATGGGGCTCTGGGCACAACTTTCACAAACACAGTGTAAGATGTGAAACCTAAGAAGAATATATTAAGTTACTGGCATCTGTTTGTCTAGAAATAGAATCATCTTACAGTATGCCCTGCATAGAGAAGCAAAACACACACTTTTGAAAATGAATCAACATTTTCAAAAAAAGACAGCAATTCTGAGTATGTCATGTTCTGGTTGCTCAAGTGTGGGCACATGGATGCTGCTTTGTTCCGTGAATGTCTCTCCACATTTCCAGCCTTCCATCCATGTATTTTCTGTCACATATAAATTGGAAAGCATGACCTCATGTACTTGGAGGTCCCAGATGCCAGATCCCATCTATTTCTCTCCCTGCTTGGTATCTGCCCAGTACTGAAAGAAAATTACCATTTTGAAATAAGTTGATTTTAACCATTCATTTCTCTTAAATGTTGAAACTTTTATTTCACTCAATAAAATTCCTATGAAATGATACTTGAAACCTACAAAATTGCCCAGGTTGTTGAAAGGCAACCTGCCTTACAGACCATAGAAAAAAATATTAGCATGATCTTCAGAAATTGTAACTATGGTCACAATATGAAGAAGCATATAAAGTACTCCCTTTATTGGTTTTCTTAATGTTCACAAAAATTTTCAAATGTGAAACTTGTATAATAAGGTAGGATACAGCTGGTAGAAAATCCTGTTCTCATATTTTTCATTTTCAAGGTAAGTTAAATTTCTACAGAAAAGTATTTTGTCAGGATGTTAATGCCAACAACTTACCCAGCTCTACAAGACGTGATGTATGAAGTTATATTTTAAAAAAACATAAAGGCCATGTTTCATGATATTTCCAAAAGGCATAATTATTTAATTCATGTTCCTGAAACTCTTTTGAAGAGTTCTGTGTGCACACATTACTGCTGCTATTAACAATATTAAATTATTTGTATTTAAATGGAAAAGAATCATTCATAATATTGGTTATGAAGGGTAGGCAATAGATATTACAGATGTCTACTTATTTTATTTGCTTGGTACAATTTTATCATGAAATTCTGATAGCAGCATATTCCCATACCTTAGCTTACATCTTCCCTCACACATTTCTTGACAGCTCCAGCCCAAGAAAGCATCAATGTGATAAATTCTGTTGAATTCAAAACAATGAGAACACAAGTTCAAATTAAAGCATATGTATGAGAGTTTACTTAAAAATAGATGGATTTGTGCACCTTTTTATATAACTTTTAACGAGAAATTATATCTATTGCATTATTTTGTCTTATACCTTGCTACCAGCTGTAGAAATAACTGTGTAGGGTCATAATACCTGTGCTCGGTAGGACTCTGCAAAAGCCTTGAGATAAGCTGGTAAAATCAAGTTCAATTGTAAGTATATTGTGATGCAAGTTGTATGTATAATTACAATTTTGTCAAAGAAGATGAATTTTACTGCTTGTCTTTGTACCATATTATGTTTCATCCTTTCACTCTAAATGAAATTCAGTCATAACTAAGGACGGCATGCAGATACTGTTCTGGAGCAAACATTAATGAAAACATGGTTTTTCATAAAGACTGTCCCATTATCACAGTAGAGCTGGCTTTTGTCACTGAGAAGGGCTGTCAAGTCCTGTAGGACTGTATAATTAGAGACCAAGAGGACCATTGATAATCAATATCACCAACTGAAGTGATTCTAAAAACTTTTGGAATGTAATGGACTATGATAAATCATTCAAAATTACATACACTTGGTTAGAAAAAAGTATGGAAGAATGCTCCAAATTAAATTTTGTAGAACTTCATCATTAAGTGTGGATCATGTTGTATCTGTGGAATGTTTTAACTGCCATCTCTTAACTTGAGGAGAATATTGCAAAAAGCAAGGTAACCCTGTTATTTTGACTCAGCAATTTGCGTATCTTCTCCACATGTATCTATATAATTGTTAATCTATTTTCTGGACAGAGTTACACCTATGAATCTTTTTCTAGCAAGTTTCTTCAACTTCAAGTAAGTATCTCATGTTTGAGTCAAATTTGTGTAACCAAACCATGTTGCATGGTCTCTTTGGTTTGGTTTTCCTTATCGTTTCAGGTTATTGTTGATTGGTTCCTAGGCCACAACCAGAAATACTGGAACAGAAGTTCAAAGTACTCATTTCTGCTCCTCAGTGGGAAATTAAGGGGGAGAGATGGCTCAGAAGGATATTTGTGTGGATGAATATGGAGTGCAACATCTTCTCAGATATAATCAAAGTCCCAAAAAAGAGGATAGAATAGCTTTTCATTCCAGCCTCCATAAGGTGAAAGAGGTGTTAATGAAGAATTTTAATTTCATTTTCCTCTGCAATGGTTCCTGGGAGAGTTATGTTTTTGATGATGTAAGGTAAGACAACAAACTTCAGTCATGTTCAAATTATTGAAAAGTCAAAACTTGTCCCAGAATTTGGTTTCTGTTATAATTTATTATTGTGAATGTTCTTCCATTACAGTGTAATAGGACAAGTCAAAATGGCACATTAATTCACAAATTAATTAATTCCCAAACACTAAACAGTTAAAACTTGCGACAGAACTTCTGTTTGTATTAAATTCGCATGTAAATTCATATTTTCATGTCAAGTCATTAAAATATTGTGAACAACCAAAGACTATGTCTCCCAATGCCTTTAGGCCTCCATTTCACTATGTAAAGATGTCATATTTAATATTCATTTGCAGTCCACAATTTTTCTCCATGAAATCTCAGCCTTACTGATAAAGTAGGAGACAGATGGATGAATGGATAGATGGATGGATGGATGGATGGAAGGATGGATTGTTTTCAAAACTGTGAATGTTTCATCACAAAGAATGTCTGATATCAGCTACAAAGCTGGGGCCTCATCATTGAATAGGTCTAATCCTTTCTGGTGCTCTGCCAAGTCAGTCTTTTTGAGTTGCATGGGGAGAGATGTGCCACCCATTTTTCATTGTCAAAAACTCTTCAAACAGCAGTTTGAACATCTGTAGTGGCCAAGGGAAGAGGGGAGGGAGGCAAACTGACTTGTGCATCTTCATCTGCTCTGCTGCTACTAACACAGCATAGGCAGTTCTTACAGGCTGCCCTCAGCAAACACTATGTAATTTTCCTTCATCTCAAAACTAAAGAATACATTTCTCTTCAACTGATGAGAGACAAACATCTTCATGTTAAGCATTCTGCCACAAACAATGTTAGACTGGGATCTCCAATCGCCCATTCTCCATTCTATTCCAAAGGAATCCTTTTGTTTTGAATTGCATCATAATAAACTTAATTTTGCTGTCCTTTCTCAGGCCTTTGTAAATAAGTTGCCTGTTTTGAGCAATCATATTTAAGACATTTTTTTAAATTCGGGCATCACTTAGCTCAGATAAGAGAAAAATAAAGTGTGAAATGGATTGTCAGATTAATCTGACCTAGTAATCCTGGAATGTTAATGTGTTAAAAGCTTTGAAATGTTTTATACTCTTCCAAAAAAAAAAAAAAAAAAAAAAAAAAAAAAAAAACAAAAAAAAACA
>VWZU01002663.1:117390-143594 GCA_013397095.1 Sterrhoptilus dennistouni | reverse complement strand
TTTTTTTCGGTGAATTATACAAATAAATGAAAACCCAATACTTTTTTCTTGTCTGCTACACTTCCATTCATTTTGTAAGTGAAATTCAGGCCCCACTGAGACAATACATGATTTATCATTGATTCACTAAGATCAAAAAAATCTTCGGGTTTTTTCCAGCTTCAGTGGCTGTTTTCTTACCTGGTTATGGTAGGAAATTCATATTAAGTCTACATGTGTATTAAAAATGTAAGTTTTCTTAAAATTAAATTTGGACAAACTTTCTTATTTAATTATTCGCTATTTGTTTGTGAGTTTACAGAATCAAGCAGTCAAATTGCCATTGATACAGGATTTCCAAAGATTGGAAAAATTGAAACTTGTCACTTTCCCTAGCAAATACTAGAGATTTTAATTTTAAAAACATTGTTGTTGTTGTATGAGATTTTTAACTAAACACTTAATTTTTAGATATTGTACTTTATGGGCCAAGTTACTGATATCTCAGTAGACCTTACAGCTCTAAGTAAGGGAGTAGTGTAATCCCTATTTCCCAGATATAAACTCTTCTCACTCTAACCTCTCTTATTTTCAGGCCATTCTGTTCCATTTAGTGACTCCCAGACTGAGCAGAACAACTCATGGTCTGAAAAGAAAACTAGAAAGTTATTCAGCTCTGTTTCAAAGGTAATAAAAATGATGAACTGAAGCAGAAACAATGAGCTGTCATAGCGGAGATTATAGTGGAACTGAATATTGAACTCGGTTCTCCTGGGTCTGTGCTAACTACGCTGACACCTTACCCTCCAATCCACTCTATCCAAAGCAGCTTCCAACGAAAGAAAGGCGAAACTTCTCAAGATTTTAAAAAATGTTAGAGCTCATTAAATGTTCCTGACTAAAGAACTTTGCAAAAGAATTATTCATGCTGAACTCCTGTTAAAATTCACCTAAATACAAGTAGTCTAATTAAGACACTGGTCAAGGGCTTTTCCCATGGATGGTTTGCAAAATGATAACTAGAGGCAATCAGAGGTTTTGATTCTGATGATTATGAAAAATAGGTAATTCGTAGAATTTTTACTCAGGGTCCTGTTTTTTGACATCTGACTTTGCAAAGATGGCCTTGTGTTCCTCTTCATTCAAAAGATGTGTATGAAAAGCAGGCTTCTAACTAGACTTTTGCCAAGACAAAATTCTGCCATGCACCATATTGCTCCATTCCTGGAAAAAGTTCTTCTGCAGGGGGAAGGTAATCCCAAACATCTACCCAAGCAATAGCAATGCAGTACATCATCCATGGGAGTCAGAATCTACATCAGATTGCCAAAACTACTGTGTTTTTACTGTGCTTGGTGATCCTTGAAGAGCACAGCATCTGACAGGCTTGTTCATGGCTTAGCCTCTGTCTTTGTAGATCAAAGAGCAAACTTGTTTGGCTAGCTCTGAAACACACACCATCTGAAAAGAAACATTTTCTTAGGAAAATGATTAAATATTTGTATTAGAAAACTCTATCAGTCTTAAACTCTATATTCCATCAGCAGAATGTCTTCATCAGGCTAAAATATTCTCTGCATCCAGTTGAGGAATGTGGCTGGGCAATGGGGAATTCTGCAGGAGGAAAAAAGAATGAGTTTTTCCTTTTTTCCTTCATATTATCTGTTTCCATGGTCCCTTTCTCCAGAGCAGCAGGACGCTCAGCTGTTCACAACTATGTATAGGGCTCCCTCATCCCATTGTCTGCCCTCTGTGAAGTCTGATCAGTGTTTGTTCACAGTAAATGGTACAGTATAGTGTATGCTTTACATAAAATAACCCAGCAGCTTTGTGGCTAGGGAAAAATATTGCAGCTGGTGAGCTAGAACAAGAGAAAGGGAGGGAAAGATGGAATGGAACTGCCCTTTCCTCAATTACAGCTGTGTTTGCTTACTTGGAGGAAGCATTGGGCTTGCAGGATGGGGCAGGCAGAAGGGAGTTAGCATAATCCAGGAGATGCTTGAGAAGAGCAGGGTACAGAAACAATGTTAACCTCAAGAGTGTTAAAAAGCAGGAAGCTTCTTAGGGAACTCTGGAAGTCGCTGAACTGGAAATTGAGACTGGGAGAAAGGACTTGTCCTGCAAATTCACTGAGAGTTTTGTTTTCAAATCCTGGTATTAAATGCCTCCTTGAGTTGGCCTCTTGGACAGTCAACTGGCTGTAGCTATTTAGCCTGTGTTATGCCTTCTAAGGTGTAGACAGATATTGACAAATTCTACTCACAGATGCTGTTAATGGGGCTCCAACATATTCTTTTTTCCTAATGTGGACAAAAAAAACTCTTTCTGCATATCCAGCTCTTGCTATATGACAATATCTACGGAAAGAGTTTTGTTGTCCAAACTTAGAAGTGTATCACATAATGCAGAGACTTCTTTTTTGTTTGTTTGTTTGCTTGTTTTGTGTTTTGAAACAAATAAAGCCTTGCAAGGCCCTGCTGTAGATCACATTGGGACTCCAGATATTTGCTACTTGCTCTTATTTTTCCATTTATTTTTATATCCATTTTGTGGCTGGACACCAGGTGCCCACCAAAGCTGCTCTCCTCAGCTGGACAAGGGAGACAAAACAGAATGAAAGGCTCCTGGGTTGGAATAAGGACAAGGAGCGATCACTCAGTAGTCACCATCACGGGCAAAACAGACTCCACTTGAGGATATTTGTTTAATTTATTGCAAATCAAAGCAGTGTAGAGCAACAAGAAATAAAGCCAAATCTTAAAAACATCTTCCCCCTACGCTTCTCTTCTTCCTGGGCTTAACTTCACTCCCGCCCTGCCCTCCATGGCACAGGAGCAAATGGAATGGGGGCTACGGTCAGTTCATCACGTCACTCCTTCCTCCTCAGGGAGAGGACTCCTCACACTCTTCCTCTACTCTCCAGGACGAGGTCACTCCTCAAACTTCTCCAGTGTGAGTTCTTCCCATGGGCTGCAGAGGGACAGCCTGACTCAGCAGGGTCTGCACCAGGCACTGCAGGGGAACCTCTGCTCTGGTGCCTGGAACAACTCTTCCCCCTCCTTCTTCACTGACCTGGGTGGCTGCAGAGCTGTTCTCACATTTTCTCACTCCTCTCCCTGGCTGAAATTCTGCAGGATTTCCCCCCACACTTCTTAAATACCATATCCCACAAGCTCTACTACTGTCACTGATGGTCTCAGCCTTGGCCAGTGGCAGTTCTTTCTTGGAGCCAGCTGGCATAGGTTCTGTTGGAAGTGGAGGAAGCTCCTGGAAGCTTCTCACAGAAGCCACCTCTGTAGCCCCCTACTGATAATACCTGGCCATCCAAACCCAGTAAAGTTTTGTAACTCTCAGGACAAAAATTCTTCTATAGGTAAAGGCAAATTTATGAATTTCTGCTGCATTGAATTTCTTTTTGTGAACAAATGCGGTTTCACAGATCATTGCTCAGACAATGCATAGCAGAAAAACAAAAAAAACAAAGGGAAAAAATGTAGCCCTTAGTAAATCCAGTGGAATCAAACCAGAGGAAGGTTTTCATTCCAAGTAGGGATTGTAATTTCCCTCATATAAATCCCTGAAGTGGTGCAGAGAAGATGTTGCCACTTCAATTTGGCAAATAGACCTATGGGCTTTTTTCTTCCTTAAGCTATCAAGAATACATATAGGTTTGTAAAACCTTGTCTTGTAATCTTTGCAAGTAAACACATGCAAGACAAATTTAAAAAGCTGAGACTACCTAGACTCACTTCAGCAGATTGTGGCTTTCCACAAAGGAATTATACATCAGCTGAATAAGATAATCCAAAAACAGTGTGAGGTGATCTGCATTTTTCTACATCCAGGAAATAACTGCATGAAATGAACTTAATTGTTCTCACATTTGCCCAGTTTTCAGATGAATTTCTGTATGATTTCTCTTTAGAGCATCCTGAATGAGAATCAAACACACAGTTTCAGACAGCAGCAATAAAATGGTCTGGGCTGCCTTTCAACAGTAGTGAAAATGGGCATACTATTTTGGAACATCCTGTGCAGCTGCACAATATATATGTATTATACATCCACATACCTTCAGTCAGAATAAGGGAAGGTGTTACAACAAGTGGTGGTTGTGAGAGATATCAGTTGTACCAGGTATACAAGCCCTTCTCCCGCTCCCCCACCAGGCCAGGGATTACTCAGAATGCTTTTGCAGGTCCATCCTGTCCTTCTTTTAGCTCTTCTCATATGAGATGGGATCCAAAGGAGCTTCTCTCAGGGGTGACAGCAGCAGTCCAGTGCAGCAGCTCAGGGGCCTGAGGAAGTCATCAGCTCTCCATGGATGTCTGCCAAAACTGAGTGTGGCTCCTGTGGATGTTCACAGCTGCACAAAATTCAGCTCCCATAGGAAATACCATAAATGAATGCCTTAGGAGCATTTTTATGGAGATATTTTTTTCAGGCAGTCTTTTGGTTAGAAATACTTCTGAAATACTGCAGAGGCTTTTCTTGCAAAAAATGTTCAACATATTCACCTCATTGCCTGCAGGAACTGCTCTTTAGTATTTAGTATCTTTAGTTCATGAGTGGATCTGTGACTCTGTGCCTACCTCCTCCCATGAGCATTTGTATTTTTTTCTCAGCTGTTAACACCTTTGTTAATTTTCCAAGGAGCTTAGAAGCAAGGCCTTAAGAATGACAAATGACAAATGCTGCTGAAAATAAAAGGGAAGAATTAAGAAGACAGGCCCTGAAAGCAATATCTGTTTCGCTGGGATTTGGTTCTGCTGAGGAATACTTTATACTGGATAAGAATAAGAAGTCATGGCCTTTTCCAGATGATAGGAACGCATAATAGCTGCACTGTTCTGAGTCTCTTCTGAGTATCTGCTCTTTACTTTTTTCCAAATGAGTTCCTTGTAAAAATGTCACATTGTAGTGCTGCTCCAAGGCTATTTAATATTCTTCTTTTCTTAAAAGAGCTGTGTATTCCCTGACATCTGAGGTTTCTCTAATCAGCTCTGAAAATGGCCCTTCTACATTGTTTTTCTTACTGAATTAGAAGGAGACACACAAAAGACCCCTCTAATCTGTATATTTCCCATTTGACTTGGGAAAATAATGAGCTTTGGAAGCAACATTTTACTTGTTAAGATTCTTCTGTTAACTAAAATATCACTAAAGATAAAGGATTTGCTCTAGTCATGTTTTTAAAAAATGTTAGGTTTTTACAAACCTAAGCATTTTACAGAATCTGACTCCCTATCTTCAAGCTTAGAAGGCACCATGTCATTGTGGACTTCCTGATCATGATATGGAACATTATCAGGTTTGAACTGGTTTTAGTGGCATTTTTCAAACAGTGAAATAGAGCCTGTAAGAAAATAGAATGCATAGATCAGTGGAAAATACTGTATTTCACAGTGCTTTACTCAAAACAGGGATAAAAATGTAAAATCAGAATTATATTTATGCAGAAATAATATGATTTCTTAGTATTGGAACACCTACTGTTTTATATAAGAATATTAGAAAATATTGATATGAAAAATATTACATTGAAATGGACACTTTAGCATTCAAATCTACAGCGATTCAAAATGATAGCTGAACTGAGAACTTTGTCTCATAAAGATAAGCCATTTTTCTTCACTTATATTTAATTAAATTTAATAAATTTAAATAAATTGTCTGTTAAAAATGGTGAAGCATGTTTTTCTAACACATAAAAATTAATAAAACTATAATCAGAAGATGTTTAACCAAAAAATAACTATGATCAATTTTAAAGTGAAATAATCCTTGAAATATCTGCACAGGTGCAAGTTTTAGTGTATATTTTGAACCTGTAAAACTGAAATAGGGCAGAATTTTGCACGTGCAAAACTTAAAATGATGTGAACATGTTTCTTAATTTCCAAAGCAGCGGGTAAGGACAATAACTGCATTTAATATTGCTTATGGAGCAACATAGGCACTGCTGAGTGTGTTGAACTAATTTTAACTGATTTTTTTAAAAAAAAGACATGTTATTTTCCTTCCCTCTACAAGTATATCTAGAGCTCTGGAAGGCACAACACTCCAGCTTCATTATATATTTCCTACAAAAGCTCTCAAAAACACCAAGCACAGGAGGGCTGATGTATAGATACATCCCATGACAGTTTCTTGGAGTCAAGCACAAAAGGCAGGATAGTGAAGAATGTACAGGAGGATCATGGATCTCTGCAGATTCTGCTCTTCTCCACTACAAAGTGCAAGAAAAGCAACACCTACAAAGTTTGCTCAAGTTATAAAATAAACAGCAAACTAAGTTCCCTACTACTCCTGCAAACTGTGATGAAATCCCCCGCATGGATCCTAACAAAAAATTCCATGTTGCCTCCCCAGAAAAATGAATGAGGATTGTATCAATAGTCCCAAATATTAACAATAACATAGTTTAGACAAATTATAAATTTAATTTTAATATTTTAATCATTTAAACTAATATATCTTTAATTATTTGTTAATTTTCTTGAAAGTGTGAAAATTGTAAAAATAAAAATGTTACAAATATTTTTTCCTTAATTGTTATATTTGTGTTTATGAACAGGTGGTATTCTAAATGTGCCATAATTTCAAGAGTTACTTAGTTTCTACCAGAACAGCTCCATTCAGATAGGTATGAAAAGCAAGATAGAAAGCAAGATCTTTGTGGTTTATTTCAACCTTTATAAGTTTTAGACATTGAATTTCTTGTAAGTTGAAGGGAAAAGGATGATGAAAATTGCAAAGATCATAAGGATGTTTGGTCTGTCTGAATGAAAATGTCACAATTCCCAAAAGACAGGAAATCCTAAGCTTATAAAGAATTCACCCACAGTGAAAGAGATGAATACTTTAAAGACTAATCAGCACCTCTTCTGTGACATGCTCTAGCCTCAAAATGAACTTTGGTTTGGCAGAACTGTAGAAAAATTGTGTAAGTGCTAGAGGAGCAGCAGTGAGTGGGTTAGTAAAAGGGAGAATAGGCAGCAAGCAGGGAAAAGCAAAGGCATTTATAGATATTATTTATTACATATATCTAAGATAACCTAATTCCACCCAGTACCTGCCACAAACCACTGTGGGGGGTCTGTGGGCACCCTCAGGTCTTGAAACTGCTGTTTCTCTTATGAGTTCTTTTCCAGTCTGCTGTTTCTTTCATTTCTGATACACAGCACTTAACCATGTGCAGAAATGGGAACCTGAGTTTAAATGAGTGATGAATGGGTTCCTAAAATCTTATTAGGTTTGTCACTTCAGGGAGGGGTGTTACATACATTTCCATACTAAAGCACGTATCAGAAGCACCAGGAGTTGAAGCATAGCACATAAGACCAAAGAAGGAACTAAATGGATAAACTTCTCTGAAAACTTCTTTTTCTTTTGCTAAGCATCAGATCATATCAGCTTCTCTTCTTGCCTGTTGTAAGCACTTTCTGACCATATTGGCAATATAAAGCACTCCAGTATTATTTTGAATAGATTCTGTACCTCTTTAAACTTTGGATCTGGT
Organism: Sterrhoptilus dennistouni; assembly: GCA_013397095.1. NCBI lineage: Eukaryota > Metazoa > Chordata > Aves > Passeriformes > Zosteropidae > Sterrhoptilus > Sterrhoptilus dennistouni. The sequence continues at coordinate 136,093 of VWZU01002663.1, read as the reverse complement.
CAGAAGAATAATTCTTCCATTACAATGCTCCATTTCTTCCACCCTCTACTCATCTTCAAAGCCAGACTCTTCATTGCATGTTGCTCAGTAGCTCAGCCTGAGCTATCAGCAGTCTAGAACCATTACAGCGATCAGATGTAATTTGCTTTATCACCAGCAAAGATGTTGCTGGAAAAATTTCAGATTACAATTTTTATATTAACTTGGTGAAATTGTACATAGTGTTTAAAGTATGTCTTGATTTTCAGCTCTAGATTTATATTTTCAAGCATGAAATTGTGTGGCTTAGTTAGCAATTTTGTTTTATTGAACAAGTGCATACCTCGCACAGATTATGAAGATTGACTATGAAACACCAAGGTTGCATTTTTAACAAGAAAATTTTGCACGTTTAGCCAAAAGCCAAAATTTTAAGCTGATTTTTACTGCATGATGAAATCGTAAAAAATTACCTGTGGCCAAAGAGAACATTTTGATCATACAGCCTTATGGCTGAAATGTCTATTGACCTTCTGTGCCAAAGCAACCTCTTTTACTGTGTTCCCACGACTCCCTCTGGTGGCAATCCTCTCATCCAAGCTGCAGGACAGCGTCTTCCCTTCGTTTTCTCTCTGATTTTCACATGGATTTTCACAGGGTTTTCACATGGATTAAGAGGCATGCTGGTGAATTCTCAGCTCATTCAGGCAGTGGAAATCCCATTAAAGTTAAGAACTATATTTTTTTCTTCATTCCAGTAAGAACTACCTACTTAATACCAGTAAGAACAACCTAATAAAGAAACTACTATTAAATATGCATAATATTGAAAAGACTGCATAATTATGCCAATTTGAATAAATAGTTTGTAAATACAAATAATATTTCTGGTTTACATACTTCCCTTTCACCAAGCCCACTCCTATATATACACCTCAGAAATGGTCCTGGTTTTTCTCAGGCCAGGCTGTTAAGGGCAAGAGCCTCATCACAAGTGCAAAGATAGGGACTTGCCATTCTCAGTTACTGTCATACTAGGAAAAATAAACCTGGATTTGCTCCTTAAGCAGGGAAATTTACAGCACTCAGTTATATAAAAGAACCTTAATGCCTATTAACTCACTTCCACTTTAAGGGTTTTCCCTTCCCCACTACTGGAGAAGGAAAACTCCACTGCCCACCTGCTGCAGCCCTCGCAAACCATCCTCCCTACCTATTGCACAGGCACGTGGCAGTGGAGCCTGGAAGTCTCTGCGTATAAGAAATCCTAGAAACGCGGTAGGAATCTGATGACAGAAAACCTGCCATAGCCTGGCTGGCTGACCAAACTGATTTGGTACCAAAATTATCTTACATAACTAAGTCACTTAATTGATGGCTAAAAATAATTTGTTAACGTTGAATTGCAGCTTCCTTTTCACTTGTGATTTGTTCTTTCTTGTGTCCATCTGACATCATCAAGCAATGCCAATAGTTAAAATATTAAGAGAAATCACAGATTTTAAAGAAAAAGTGATCACCCTAAAAATCACAGCTGAAAAGAAGATGAAAATACTTCTGTTTATCCTGCTGTCAAGTCAAATGTGTTTATTGGTTACATTATAGAGATCATTTACAGGGGTTTTTGCAAGGGCACTGTGTTGGTAAGTCACATTCCATACCCACACCAAACATGTAATTCCTCCTCTCATCATGAATAAATCATCTTAGCTGAGTACAAAAGAATAATGTGCAAAAGCAGCATAACTGACCCAAAAGACAGAATGGTATGTGATATGTCTGAGAAATGAAGGGAGAATGAGATATGAAGCACTGTAATGCAGGACGATGATGCACTGGTGCTCAAAGTAGAGCAGGCTGCTATTAAACCATAGTGTGCATTACTGGGAGGATAAGGACATCTCTTTATGTTAGCTCTGCTAAACAGGATCCTACTATTTTTAACATGTTAATTCAGGTTATAATTCAGGTCTCTCTTTCAGGCACACATGCGTCCCTGCCGATATATACACTCACAATATAAGTGACATAATTTTCCACAGCCTAAAATGGAAACTTTTATTCAGTGATTTCTTATTCCAAGACTGTTGTTATTCTGAAGAAAGGTAGTTCCAGCTATGTGATCTTAGTGAATTCATTATTACTAAGGCTCTGGTCTTCATTCTGTAAGTATTTCTGCATGGGCTTTTTCTGCTTGAATTTTATTTATTATACATGAATCACACCTATTGAAGCTGCCATGAAGCAAAAGCCACCTCCAGTGATGTGGAATGAGAATAATGGCACAAATGGAACCTGAACACATCAGTCCTGACCCTGTCTGACAAAACAGAGTAAACCCCTGCAACATATTTTGTCCACTTCAGTTTATCCTGTATTAGAAATTCTTAGAGTAAATTGAGGACTGCCAACAATAAAAAATAAAGATCAGCACCAGAGACTATTCCCAGAGTCTAGTCTCATACTAATGTTATAATTATTTGGTTGCATTTTTCCAACCTAAAACTTCTTTTCTTTGTCCAAATGGATCTTTTTCTAGCTGCAGAGTGACTGCAACAAAATCATGCAATTATATACACAAAAACATAATAATAAAACATAAACAGTTAATTCTAGATGGATAATTTCTTACCCAAGTGGTAAATGTGTAAAACTCAGGTTTAAATATGGAATAATTCAGCCACAAACTCCTTTCCATACCTAAGTAAGACTAAGTGTCCACAGTCTATCTGCTCCACTTTTTCTTCCTGCTCTGCTTCTTCATTAAGCAGTCCAGCACTTGCCCCAAGTGCTTCAGAGGCAACTCCTCTTTTAGATTCTTCGTGACTTAAACTGTCTGAATGAACAGAAACCATAACTGCCTACTGTCCATATCAGGATCTCCTTGAATATTCCTGGGTTTAAGTACAACATTGATGGTGCATCCTTAGGTAAAACTACAGGATTACATACACTTAACTATTTATCAAAGGATAGTATAAGAACAGATTCATGGTCCAATGCATCCAGATATTTTTCTTTGCAACTCCCTAAGCCATTACCTGTCAACACACTCTTGGGTAAAAGCAGGTCTTGTTAGTGGATGTAATTTTTTTTGTACAAAAATACATATGTCTGTGGCACCATATGTAATGCAGACACACAAAATACCATTTGAATTATACCTTTGTTCTTCTGTGACTTTATTAATCAAAAAATCTTGTGGAATAGATATAATTAGCATTGCTCAAGTATTTTATTTCTTCCAGGGATTAAAGCAGTAATTGTTACATTACACCCAAGCCATTACTTCTAGCCCCAATCCTATCTCTTCTCTTTCCCCAGCCTTGCTTTTCCCCCAGCCAGGAGCTGCAGCCCAGCCATAGAGGTAGGACAAGTGCTGGCTGAGGGGAAGGGCTTCACTGTAGGTTTGCTGGCATTGTGCAAGGGTAAGCAAGGCTCTGGCTTCATTCAGTTCCTTTTGCCAAGAGCCTGGTCTCTGACCATGGCACATTCTGACACCAGGATGCTGTTTCCCTCTTGGTCCTCTTCATTGCTGGGTTTTTAACTCCACAAGACACCTGCACACGTGGCCATGGGCTGCAGCTGTGTGTGGGTGGATGCTGGACTGCCAGGGCAGAACAAATCTCTATCTCATCAAGATTTGTGGTCATTCCTACCAATGCAGCAATGTTACTGAGACACTTGAAGAAGGGTGGTTTGTTGACATATTGTGAAAGCATGTACTTTTGCTAACAGGTAGTTAAACTATTAAAGGCAATGTTCTCATTCCTGTACACGAACTCATTGGCTTAGTCTAGGAGAAACAATGCATATATACAGGAAATGGATTCAACAATTTATTTTTTTTTTTTAAATAATGTCCTATTAGCTTGCCAAGGTTGAAGGATCATATTTATATATAAGTTGGTTCTAGGAATAGACTTTGAGTTTATGGTCAGACAGGACCAAAAAATGCTTCCCACAGGTATGTTTTCCCATCTACCAGGGTAACTTCTTTCCCTAAGTTACTTCTGAATAATCATTTTTTCATCACATTATTTTCTCTATTTTTTTCCGGTCACTGGATACTTTATTTTTCACTTACTGCAATATTTTTCATGTACATTTCGATTCTGCTTCTTAAACTCCTTGGTGATTTAATGAAATTCATATGACTTTGATTTCTTTCCAGAACTGCAGCCTAAAACATATTTCTTATCCTCTCTTTGATGTTTCGCTTTAGGGGAATGTTCTTTAGATGGACTATTCTTAAATGACACTCTCTGTGGAGGCTCTATTCCTTTCTATAAGTACATTTTAAGTTCCCTCTTAATAGAGAAATCTGGTATTCACCTTTAATGTCACCCTGCTTACCACATCAAAGTAACATTTGTCCGTAGTGCTCCACTGAGGTGTAATGAACAGTATGTCTGACAAACATCCAAAGATGTGCATGTGAGTACATTTCAGTGGAGTATCTCATGAAATCACACCCTGCTTGAAACAGAACTAACTACACTCCTTTCCAAACAAGCAAATTTGTCTCCAAGCTGAAAAAGCGGGATCTCTTACCAAATTCCCATCTAGAGGGACAAAACTCTTCAGAATACCCTGTGGTGAGAGAGATGAAGCCTGGAGAGAACTGAGCTCCTCTGAAGCCTTGTAGACTGTCTTCTGGGTGGGAATGGCAGGGTGGAGCAGCTCTGTTAGTCGGCACTGGTTCTCCAAGCCCAGGTCATGCTGGCCCCATGCTGCTACACAGTGGTTATTGTCCTTTGTGCTGGAGTCTCACTATTTTTGAATCATAGGAAGGTCAGATATTTCAGATCACAATCTCACTAGAGATGACTAAGTGTTTTCATAACATATGCATTCCTCAGTAGCCTGCTGCCAATGTAATTCACGCTGTTCAACCCCTAAAGACTGATTCTGAAATAGTCTCTTCCCCAGGCAAGCTCCTCCCCAGCTGAAGAGTTCAGAGCACCCGGGCAAGGGCAGACCAATGAGTGTTGCTCCAAAGGCACCTTCAGGGCTGATGTGTTTGATGTTGTTTTGCTTACACTTTCTGCTGCAAATCAAGATGACACTTAGGAAATTAATACATAAAGCCCCTTTATTGACCCACTACGCCCCATTAGCAGCTCAGAAACCAGCTGTGAATGCTTGCTCGCCAAAGCTTCCTATTGACATCATGATAGCTTTTAATCAGACCACACAGAAATAATTTTTGAACTTTTTGTACCCACACCTCACTTTTCCCTCACCAGTGTTGCTGGCCTTGGCATTTTGTAACCCAGCAGAGAAGCGTTCTTAGAAAAAAATTTCAAATCCATCAAATTCTAATGCCCCATTTGAAACCATTCAAAAAATAGCTTACATGAAATAAGGGTTTTCATTGTGATTTTCAGTGATTAAATATAAATCAGAAGGATGTCACAGGGACACTGCACCAAAAATTTAATGTTTAGAGGAGGATCTATATACATATATTCTTTAATAGAACATTTTTTCTGCACTTTGACCACACTACACTTACTGGTAAAGATAATTTTTCAAAAATAATTGCTATTGGACCTTGTTCATAGTATTAGTTTTCATAAATTCATCCAGTTATAATTAATTTGTGCCTTTCAAGGACCTAAAAGGGAAGACATTCAATATTTCTTGTCTCTAATTTTAGTATGATCTGATTTTCCTCTGGTTGCCTTTCCAAACACCTGGGGCCAGCCATATGAGTAAATTAGATTGTGCTAAAATGCATATTAATGAAGCTCAAGCAATGACTCCCTAAAGGGACAGTAAAAACTATATATAGCTCCTTTTTTTCCCCTCTCTTGGTTAATCTGCCTTTCAACACATTTAGACCGAAGTAAAATCACGCCATTTTGGAATAGCCAAACAAAACAAACAAACAAACAAACAAAACCAGCAAAGAAACTCTTAAAACAAAAACTGAAAAGCACATTTATTTGAAGTGTCTAAATGATCATTGATCATTCCTTTTAATACTTGCATTTTAAAATTGTTTCCTATTAAAAATGAATTTTCTATTAATTGATTCAATCCTATGAGAAAAATACAATATGAAGACATTTGGGGTAGTAAGAAGTGGCATACTTTTAAATTGCCTATGGCAATCTCTGCATTCTCTTCTCCATTAAAAAAACCAAATTGCTCATTATAATGGATAGCTGTGTAGGGTGACAAACATTTATCACATGTGACTCAGTACACAGACTGAAGAGTTTTGGAAAAGGACATAGTACTAAATCCCAGTTCTTCAAGAAAGTCCAATGGGTCTATCAGGGATTGTCTACAACAGCATTTCAGCCTGGACAAGGTGGGTGTTTTTTAAGTGGATCATTGCTGTCTATGCCTTGGTTCACACCACAGAGTGGTCATGGAGCACACGGACCTGATTTATGGAGGAGAAACTAAACTGGAAGATGGACTCAAAAGGCACATTGAAAATGCCATGACTGCTAACGGGCATTCAGTCACAGAAAGAGACTAAGTCCAAAACAGAAACCTCCTAAATGTGTGGGCACTGGGTCCTCAGCACCACCACTTTTAAGCTGAGTAGATGCAGAGGAAACTGCTTGAATGACTAGAGAAGTCCAGGTTATTTTACCAGTAAAAAACTGGTTTGGTTACTAAAACAAAGGATTAGAAAGGATGTGACTCAGTGATAGCTGTAGGAAGGGAACAGAACTACCAAGTCACAAAACAAACTGACATGAAAACAAGTATTAATTACTTACATCCTAGAAATTAGAAGGAAGACCTAAACACATATCTAAGGATTAGAAAGAATATCTAAACAAAACTGAACTTCTGCAACAACCTTTCAACTGGAATATCATGGCTTGTAAGAGCTCCAAATGTTTTTAAAATGCAGTTTGTGGAAGGAAAGGTGTATTTTTTTATTATTATTTGTTTAAGTGTAGGAGGCAGAATATGGGAGTTTAATCTGTTTGAAAGTGATGATTCATTTCTAAGCATTTTCAAAGCACTTATCTAAGTTCTTCTTGCTATAATCAAACCACTTTTTAAACAGGTTCAAGTAATTTTAAGCACCTTTCAGTGTAAAAAGAGAGGGGAAATATAAGATAACTTACCACTAAAAAAAATTGAGCAGATCTTTAGGATGAAGAATAATACCTCTTCTAAAGTGTGCATTTGTTAATTGCTTACAGCAATCACTGAATTTCTCTCTTTTAAAGTCCTCTACTACCTGCATATAATGGATAACAATTTCAAACAGTGCCTTTACAAAGAGTACAATGGTCATGAAATTGCAGCTTGTGGATCTGCATGCCAGTAACTCCTAGTCATCAGTCCTGCCCACTTATGTATTTATTTTTATTGCACATTGTAAATCATATCAGAAGAGGCAATCAAGAACAGTGACAATCAGATTCAGTGGCTACTTTACCAGGAGTTGCCTGTCAGCCACAGGCTTTGCCATGCATGATTTTCAATTAGAAAGAGGAGATGTGTTTTCAAGAAGCTTTCATATAGTTATTCAGGTTGTCATTTTCTTCTGAGCCCCCCTCCAGAATCAACAATTGAAAATACAGGATAAAAGCTCTCTCTGTACTTAATGAAATTTACTTCTTTCATTCCACTCTTGTCTCCTACTGAAATGAAAATTTTAACTGTGCCAAAGCCTTGTTACTTTAGGAGTAGCATTCAATTTTACAACTATTGACATTTCATTTTGAGAGTTTTATTATTACCATTATTTGCTTTCTTCCCCTTTTGCTTGTGCTGTTTCCTTCTCTCTCCTCAAATACCCATCCTCTTGATTTTCTCTTTAAAGACAATCCCAGCCTCCCTTTGCCACCATGAGTAATGTTTGGAGTGTATTGGTTTCCATTACCAAGAACTGCAGGAACAAGTACCTGCTATCTGCCTCCCCTCTCCCTCCTCACTACTGCTTATCTCTAGGAGCAGACAAAACATGTCTGTCTTCTCCTGAGGCTGAGCAACAGTTCTTGAGGTAGGTATCCTGGTAGGAAGTGATCATTTGTTTCCACTGATTCCTGTGGAACCCCAGGACACTGGCAAAATTTGACTCACTTATACACTATCCATCCTTGATGCAGATAAAACTGGAATTAACACTGTCCTCTCCAAGAAGTAATGATTTTGCAAAGGTTTTGGGATCACTTATGATGAAATGGCCAATGAAATGGTAGAACACAGGCTGCCCACATATAGGTGCACAGGCAAAAAATTCTCTCACCCAGAAGCAGTCTATGGGCACTATGCAGGAAAATCTGCAATTTCAGTATATTCTCCCAGGAATTAAACATTAAATCAGAGCTTTCACAGAGTTTTCTGAGACTCCGTTCTTATTCTATAACCATAGCATGGTTTAATTAGGCTTTGAGAGATTAAAATGCCAAAAATAAATTTGTGCATATATTAATAAATGCAGAATTTCAAACTGAAAACAGTGACAAAGCAAGATTTTAGCTAAGATTTTTTGACTACATCTGACAGTGTCTTTCTATAAAAGTAATTCCCCGTCAGTTAAATTGCTCTTGGAAAAATTAAAACTTATGCATAAATATGCAAGACCTTTAACTTCTCATCTTTTATGTTTTAATTGTATGGCAAAACATTTTGCTAAAGTAATTTTGTGCATGTAACTTTGAAGCAGTTTTAAAAAGTCAATGACATGGTTTTAAAATATAGCACATGAAACGATATTTCCATCAACATGCAGCAGTTGCCATAAACAGCCTTAATTTCCAGTCTAAATTAGTGCTCTAAATATATTCAGACAAATTAATGCAAGGGAAAATTATAGAACCCAAATTGTGTATTTATTTATTGCAACATGTTTCACTTGCATCTCATCTGCCATTCATACAAGGTTACTTCAAGTTTAGTAACTTTTCTCCTTTTTGTGCTCAAACTGAAAGGAAAACATGTCTCCAAATGTTCATAACTGAGCTGAAAAACATGTTTTGGACTAATCTGTTCACTAATCAGCAATATTATTTCCTATATATCATATATTATAATTTCATTTAAATTGTTACTGCTGTGTTCAGCTGTTTAGGACTTGAGGTAAGTGAACAATAAGTAAAATTGGTTTTTCAGTTTATTTGTGGGCTGGTTTTGAATCAGCCAGTCCTACAAAGTGAACTGAAGTGCAGAGAATCACCAGTACGTGTGCAGGATTTTTTTCACCATCTGTCTCCTGGCAACAACTTTGTAATTGGTTTTGGAGTGGCACAAAGTGCAGGTAGTCTGAACTGGGGCACTACTGAGATTGGCTTCACTGAGAGAGGGTTGTATTCTTTGAGGACAGGATTTCTAATAGCAAAGAAAACCCTCCTAGATAATGATACACCATTGATCATCTCAGGTTGGGACAATAGAATGTAGATTATGTGCTTTCTCCCCCAGGAACTGTAAATGTTGAAAATCAAAAGTGGTGAGTGGTAAAATTCATTTCATAGTCCTAAAAAAAGAGAAGTCTTCTACTCTATTACAAAGTAAGGCCTGGTTTCTATGAGACAGCAGACTGCCCTCTGATTTTCCAGATTATTTTTAAATGAAGTCTTTTTCTCTTCTTTTAGACATTGTAGCTTATTATAAGCAGAAACCTTAATTCTTCAGTATGTCACCTGTTTGACAAAAGGAAATTAAGAACAATAACTGTCTGTAGATTTCACATGGACCTGGAAAAGACAATGAAAAATGAAGCATGTTATGTTTCATATGGGAAAATGAAAAGAAAATATTTATGAGCCTCAGAATTAATAGCTCTCTTTGNTTTATATTTATATTTATATTTATATTTATATAAAAATTTTTTTAAAAAAATTATGTCTCACAATTGAATTACAGTAGGCTCACCTTCTTTCTGGTACTTCTCAAATCTCTCACTTGTCACACTTTGATATGATGTGGGGAGCTGGGGTTGGCAATGGGAATAGACTGAACCTTCTGCCCCTGCATGTCCATGTGAGCCAAACAGAACTGCTCTGCTCATCCCAGGGAGAAGGCTTTGTAAGCAAAACATGTTGTGTGCTGGTCCCTCATAGGTACTCCTTAAGCATCATTAAACTGCCTTCCCAGTTTTGGCTAATCAAAGGCTGGTTGTGAGGAGCTGAAGTAATCACAAATATGAAACTGAAATAAAAATGCAGAAATAAAGATAATAAAGTTACATATAATAATGACAAATTATATACGCCCTACAAAGTGAACTGAGTAAATAAAAGTGAATAAAAATATGAAAATTTCATATTTTATATATGGGTACTAACATGGTTGAGTCACTGCAAAATGTGGCTGGGTCTGCCACATCACCTCTGTCCCTTCTTCCATTCACTTCAATGGTCCCTCTGCCTGATTGAAATAATCACTTTGTGTCATGTCTGACATCAAGTAAGAGAAGTTTGGAAAATCCCACCCAGGACTTGTCAAGACCAAGTGCCTCCAAAATATCCAGACTTGCCCTGGACACCAATTGGATTCTGAGAGTCTCAAAATCACAAAATCCTGTGGTGAATGACTTCAAGCTGGGAAACCAATGGCTGCCTTTCTCCAATCTCTCAGAGCAGTGACTTTACTGCAAATAAATAGCTGCTGTCTTGGAACATTGATATTAATATTCCATCTGGGGAAGTCCCTAATCATTGAGTGATTTATCATAAAAAGCTGGAAGAGCCACTACTGCCAGCACACAGGTCAATCATGGGAACAAAAAAAAAATTTGTATGGGCATCATAGGGCCACCTAGCCCTTTATATGCAAAAGCATGAGATTAAAACCTGTAGTAGAGGAAATCTTACCTTTTCTCTGGTATATGGCAATCCTAGCAGCAGCTGTGCTGCCTTGCAGGTCCTTCCAAACCAGTTCCCAGAGCCTAGACTTTGCAGCCAAGAATCTTGTCCAGAAGGTCTCAGTGATTCACACTGATTCACACCACACACCTCTCCTCAGGGTTACCCTTGGTTTGGCCAGCAGCAGCAGCAGCAGCAGCAGCAGCAGCAGCAGCAGCAGCAGCAGCAGCAGCAGGACAGGGGTTTGTGCCCAGGGAGAGAGCCCAGTCCTCACCAAACCCAGGGTAGCAAGGCCCCTGAGTTAGAGCAGCACAATTTCCTGTGCTTCACATGTGCGTTTGGAGGTGGCATGCTCTGGGAATGAACACCAGTAGATATTTTAACCATCAACAATGGCAATGAAGATGACAATGAACATGTTTCAATTGAATTTCCTTAGAAAGAAATGTTGGCCATGGAGGAAAATAGAGCTGGGTTTAAGCCTGAAGAAATGATTTTAAAAACATTTTTTTCAGGGTTTGCAAAAAGCCATAAAAGCAGGTACACAAGCAATGTACAGCAGCTGCCATAACATTTCAGTGTTTCACACATGCCATCCTAAAGTGCTCCAGAATGCTTTTTCCTCTTAGAAAGATAAAACAAATGTACCAACATCTCTCAAATAAAAAACATATTTCCCCAAAACTCCATAAAGAAAACAGACTTGAAAATGTTTTTCAGATGGAACTCTATTCAAGTATAGCACCCTGGTGGTGGGTTAACCCTGGCTGGACACCAGCTGTCCAGCAAAGCCCCTCCATCTCTCTTCCCCTCAGCTGGACAGAGGAGACAAAATGGAATGAAAGACTCATAGATTGAGATAAGGAAAAGGAAAGATCACTCATTCACTACTTTCATGGGCAAAATCACTTGAGTGCTGTGTCCAGTTCTGGTCCCTCAGTTTAGGAAGGACATTGAGACACTTGAGCGCATCCAGAGGAAACAATGAGGCTGGTGAGGGGCTTGGAACACAAACCCTGTAAGAAATGGCTGAGGGAGCTGGGGTTGTTTAGCCTGGAGAAGAGAAGACTCAGAGGTGACCTTATCACTCTCTACAGCTTCCTGAAAGGTGGCTGTAGTCAGGTGGGGGTTGGTCTCTTTCTCCAAGCAGCAACTGACAGAAAAAAAGGACACAGTCTAAAGCTGCACCAAGGGAAATATAGGTTGGATATTAGGAAAAAGTTTTTTATAGAAAGGTTGATAAAGTACTGGAATGGTTTGCCCAGGGAGGTGGTGGAGCCACCATCCCTGTATGTGTTTAAAAAAGATTGGATATGGTACTCAGTGCCATGGTTTAGTTGAGGTGTCAGGGCTGGGTTGGATCTTGAAGGTCTCTTCCAACCTAGTGATTCTGTGTGTGTTGGGGAACAGTTGGGGAAATTAGCTTAATTTATTGACAATCAAATCAGAGCAGTAAAACGAGAAATAAAACCAAGTCTTTAATACCCCCCACACATCCCTTCTTTCTTCCTAGGTTTAATTTCACTCACAATCTTTTTTTTCCCTCCTCCTCCACAGCAGCAAAAGGTGATGGGGCATAGGTGTTATGGTCAGTTCATCCTACATTGTCTCTGCTGCTCCTTCCTTTTCAGAGGGAGGACTTTTCACAGTCTTCTGCTACAGGGTGGGATCCCTCCCACAGGAGACAGTTCTCCCCATACTTCTCCACTGTGAGTCCTTCCCACAGGCTGCAGTTCCTCACAGACTTCTGCGTGGGTCCTTCAATGGGGTGCAGTCCTTCAGGAACAAACTCTTCCAGCATGGGTCCCCCACGAATCACAAATCCTGCCAGGAGCCTACTCCAGCATGAGCTTCCCATGGACTCACAGTCTCCTTTGGGCATCCCTCTGCTCCAATGTGGGGTGCTCTACAGCTGGTTCTCTGTGCCAGCATGGATCTCCATGGGCTGCAGGGGGACAGCCTGACTCACCAGGGTCTTCGCCACAGGCTTCAGGGGAATCACTGTTCTGGTGCAATTGCTGTTTGGGCAGGCTTTCTGCCCCCTTAAATACATTATCCCAGAGGCACTACCACCATCACTGATGAACCCAGCCTTGGCTAATGATGTGTCTGTCTTGGAGCCAGTTGGCATTGGCTCTAGCCACCCCTGTAGACCCCTGCTACTGATATCTGGCCCTGCAATCCCAACACAAGCATCTTTCCTGCCTCTCATCTCTCTGCCCTGCTAGCTTACCCAAAAACAATATCCTGGGAAAATGAGTCATTCCTGAAGCTGTTCTTGACCATTATTTTGTTCAGGTTTTGGTGAAGTACGACAGAAGATATAAGAACTACCGAGTATTTGAATTAGTCTTGGAAGGTCAATTACTACAAAGATTTTCTGCTCCAGTGGTTTGCAGAAAGATGGGCATTTCTTAAAATCCCATGTATTTCCTGTTTAATTTATTTGCAAAGCAAGATACAACAGGGTAAAAAAATCAGTTGAACACAACAATTTTATTTGAGTTCACCTATTACAGCAACATGTTTGAAGACAAGTTTTCTAGCAAGTCAAGCAAGCAATCCTGGAGCTGTTTTCAAAGTTATCTGCTGTTTGCAGCAATGTAGGATGAACACATAGTCAGTTTAATAGGTTTCCTCCCTGCTCAATTATTAAGCCTGTCCTTTTATTTTCCTGAAAGTTTGGGTTTGTTTGTTTTATTTAGTACAATCACTACCTTTAATAAAGGGTATTTCCACATGTTTGAGTTTGGAACACTATAAATCCCTACTTTCGTATCTCTGTTTCAGTGGTTCCTCTCTATCCTCAGTAGTTAGGCAGGAGAAGGATGAAAAGTCAATAGAAGTTCCAGCAGATCAAAGAATAGGCCATGTCATGTCTCCACTGCCTCCACATCCAATATTGTGTTGCAGTCCCCAGGGGCCAAAGCAGAACCTTTCATATGAGAACTTGAACCAAAGAAGTTCCAGAATGCCAAAAAATGAATGAAAGCCAAATAAAGTCTGTAGGCTTGGGATTCACAGGAATAAGGGGAGAATTAACACCATTGCACACAACTAGAGTTGCTGTGTTTAAAAAAGTATATAGAAAATAAGATATCTGAGTAAAATTAGCTAAAACTGCACTGTAATCTTCAATAGAAAAATAGATCCTTTAAAAAATTTTCCTTCCAGAAATCTTGTATCTTGTATTTATTTCCATACACTTTTTTTTTGCTTTTATTTAAATACTTTATATAAACTTAAGATGCAATTGATATTTAAATTTTTTCAATCCCTATGAGGTTCAGTAGACAGAAGCAATTCAATCAGAAACAGAGAATGATGTGAAAAGTGGTGAGGGAGTGCCTATTCATTCAGTGAACAGAAAAATTAACATACACAGGACAGCAGTTAAACAGGGAAGATTTTTTTTTTCCATTGCTTCCATACTAAAAACCACAGATTTTGTATGAAGCAAGCATAATATGTTCAAGAAAGATGGGTGACAGAGCTGAAATTTGCTAAAAGGTGGCAGGGGAGAAAGTGTTCTACTTGTTTGTAATGAAAAATACCACAGTAAACCACTAACAGCTGTTACTTTACGCACATTAATGACTTTCAGGGTTTTTTAATTTAAAAAAAAAAAAGATTTTGTCAATAGAACAGTACACGAATTTCCTAGCTGCACACTTGAAAAGAGAGAATGTAAGATTAAGATGTAACAATTAGTCAAACTTACCAGTTTATATCCCCGGTTAGACAGAAATTATCTTACCATTAATGATCAGCAATTAAGCAAATAGTCCAGAAACAGCCTTCCTTAAAGACCACAGGGCCAGCAGTAGGGGAGGGAAACTGGACAAGCAAAATAGCAAAAGAGACATAAGCACTGTGCAAAAGCTGCAAACCCACAGGAGCCCACAAAACCCAACAGGTGCTGGGTGCTGGCACAGCAGGGGCAGAGCACACCAGGAGCTGGTCTTAAGTCACATCCTGGATCTGGACAGCTCCTCTCAGCTCACATGGTCGAGGCTGGGGCTAAAATACACATGGTTCCCTGTTTCTTGTCCGAGGAATGAAACAAGGTGCTATAACAGCTAAAGCTGGAAAGTAGAAACAGAAGTCCCAGGCTGCACAGGACTTTTCCAACATGTTAGGCAGGAATACAGGTCTGTTTAAAGCAGTTGGATTCTTTGCAAACTCTGAATGGTGAGAAATAGCTGAAACCTAAACTATTCAAATAGCTCCATCTTTTAATGCATTGCCATGATATACATTGTTCTCAACAAGAAGATTCTGCATCTTTAGCTCCTTTAGCTGAAGAAGATTTACCATCTTCAGCTCCTTAGTAAATTTGTCTGAAAAGAGAATTTAGAAGTACAGGATAGAAAAAAATCCTCTCCACGGCTCCAGCATAAGTGGGGGTAAAACCAACTTTTTCTCATAGGTCCCAAAACATCTTGCAACATCGAGGTCATGTATCAGCCAGATCAGATCTAAACTCTCCCCCTTCAAAGGGAAGACCACATTTTCAATATGGTATAACAAGAAGTTTTATACCTAGTTTGAACTGGGAGGAGAAATACAGCCTATTGTTCCTCATCATCTAATCAATGCTTCATCCAGTTGAGGGTATTAAAATTATAATGTATCTGCCTCACACTTGTATCAAAATATAAGGAAGACATCATCAGAAAAAAACTTATATTCTTCTCCATACTACACTAGAACAGATTTCCTATATTATGCAAAAAGAACTCATATTTGCACAAAATCCATAATAATGAACAAAAAAAAAAATCAAAAAACTAGATTTTCCTCCCAAGTCGAAAATTAAATATGGAAAAACAGCTGGGGGGAAGTTGGAAGGGAACATTTACACGAAGTATTTTTTCTCAGAAAAGCGACAGAAATTTAAAATAACATTTGAAATTCCACTCTTAGAGTTGCATTTCAGTTTGTCACCCATTTTGACATACTAATTATAGAAAGACAAGTTATTTTAATTTAAGCTTCCATATGAAAATTCCTATAAAATGTACATATGTAACACCCTGATGTGCTACAATGGTTTATAGGATGATTGGCTTTCTGTTCAGTGATGACATCATATATGACATTTATATTCTATTAAAGTGGTTGGTAATAATAACAACCCTCAGTTTTGGGGTTGTTTGATAACCCAGTGTCGTTTTAAAAGCTTTATAAGGAATCTACACAGAGATAGTGTGCTGCCAAAGAAAAATGGATATGCATTTGTTCTGTAGCAACACTATAAAATTGGGGTTTTTTTAAAATCCTATTTCTGGGCCACACAGGCTTTTTACCTCCTGCTTTTCATTTTGTTATGGTAGGAATATATAAACAGGAAAAAACCTTTTCTTAAGTACATTGTTTTCATCAATTTAAAGATGCATATATCCTTAGTAATGAATATACAGAGCTGATAATACTGATAAGTTATATACATATTTCTTACTCTTCTACTAGAGATTAGTTTTCATGAACAAGTAAGTCCTGGAAAATTTTCACTTTTTTCATGTTTCCTAACCAGGTTGTGGAAGAATGCAGCCATGCCTCCAAGCATTAATTTTTATACTGCGATAAAAATAGGAAAAAAAAGTTACAATTTTTAACAAGTAAGGGGAAAAAAAAAAACCACAATAAAAAACCAAATCTATAAAACCTAAAACCCTGAATACAGCTTCAACACTATGAAACCAGTGGCCTTTTCTGACAGTTTAACAGCTGAAACGTAAGTGAGAAAAGGGAGTACATCACCAAGTAAGCAAAGGAAGATAATGTAAGGAAAGGTAGCTGATGATTACTATGTATTCATGGCTGGCAAAAAAAGAGACAGATTTCACATCCAGATTTCTGTTGACTGGAAGACCCAGTGAAGGCTCATTTCAGTACCAGCTAATGGGATCCGTGAGGAAGAAGAAAACACCCACAACACTGACTGTGTTCCCTGTTAGAGCAGAATGGTTGCTGAGCAGGAAAAGACAGAAAATTTCAGTGTGGCCCCCCAAATCCCTTTTGCACCCTGAGTGCACAGAGTGCAGAGCCAGCTGCTGTTCCACACAGCACAGCTGGATGGGGAGGACAGAAAGCACAGCTGGACAGGGAGGACAGAAGGACACTGCTGCAGGGTGCTGTCCACACACAGAACAGGAATGGCTCTGGGAAACAAGTGTTCCTCTCTGCCAGGGAGGTGCCAGCATGGCTCAATCTGCTCCGTGCTCCAGCTGGCTGGTACCAGAGGGCTCTGAAGCCTAATGCCCATCTAAACCAGGCCCCTGGCACACTGAGTCCATATGGAGATAGCCCAGCCAAGCTGGAGGTAGCCAAACAGAACAGCTAAGCCACCTATCCAGAGCCAACAACTCACCTCACAATCCATCTGTTCCCATAAATACATGATTTTTACCTTTCATTTGTAAGGTAAACTTATAGATTTACTTCATTTGCAAAAAAAACCCCCGAAAACAAAAAAAGCTGACCAACTCCAAACTACTTCCTATGATTTCTGGGATGATTATCTGAAAACAAATAAACTATAACTTTACTGTTTTATTACCTTCTCTCCTATGTGTCACACACAAATTACCTCTGGATAATTTTTATTTAAGTTAAATAGAACCAGCAATATTCAGATACCAAAATGTATCCCTTTGATGTATCCCTTTTGAGTTTAGCTGTAGTTTTTCTTACGAGCTGGGAGAAGTTAGAAGCAAGGCTATGTCCTTTTTAGAACAAGGATCAGCAGATTCATTGTGACTGCACTGGAGTTTTCAAAGTGCCTATTACCCATGATATAACATTTAGTTTCAATAAAATACATGAGTTACTTAAGTGCATTAAAAACCAACAACACAGATCCAAGAGTGGGAGAGGCCTGAGCTGAAGAGGTATGGCAACAGTTGTTTATTAATTAGTGAGAAAACAGAGCCATTAAACTTCAGCAACCTCAGATTTCTATGCCAATGAAACCAACCCAGACTGTAAACCAGAAAGTTCAGTTTACACTTGAGAAAAGTATTAAAAGTTCCAAAAACTGATTTCAGAAAAGTTTACTGTTAAATGGGTGATGGTGAAAAAATTTGAAATGTTTGAAAGGAGAGCCTGGCTGAACAGTCTTCTCCCAGTTACTTTTAGCTAGCAAGACATTCTGGAAAACTGGTGCCGCTAGAATCAGATGTAAAATATGCTAATTCTTGAACTAATTTTCTAACAAGCTGAGGGTTATCTAAGGTATAAAATAAATGTTATACTACCCTTTATAAACCACTCATTCTTATTAGGCCACAAAGCAATTTAGGTGATAGGTTGAAAATTGGTTAGAGCAGAATGCAGATAAGACCCAATTTAAACAAAAAGCAATTTGAGTTTACTGAGTAATCTATAAGAGCAAATGACAAATTAAAAAAGCTAGAAAAAAAATATATGTAGGTGTTTCTATCAGTGCACAACTGGAAGTGCTGAAAGAAACCAAACAAACAAAACATTACCAAATAATTAGAGTGGGGTAACTTCACATTCACATTCAATAGTGAAGGATAGAAAACGTATCAGCAATTTAAATAGGCTTCTGCATTAAACCAGCTATTTTTTTGTTAAATAGAGGAAAGCTAGGACAAATCAAAATGCATGAAATGGCCCAAACCCAAGACATCAGCCAAAAGATCTTACAGAGTTTATGCCACAGCCCTCCTGACCAAACAGGGTGTGCACATGTCGGGCCATGGTTCCCATGTCCTAACCCACTCTGGGGCTGAGGATGTTGGTTTTCCTCACCTTCTCTTAATCCTTAGCTCTGCTCATCTTTCCCCTTCCCTCTGACAGTGCCCACACTGCAGCCTTCCCACAAGGAGCCTTTGTGTGCACAGGCGCTGCTCCCGGGCTGTGCCGGCGGCAGGGGGAGCGCCCCGGGGCGCTGCAGCACAGGGATA
>VWZU01002663.1:104897-116812 GCA_013397095.1 Sterrhoptilus dennistouni | reverse complement strand
CTGGGGGACAGGGACACCCACGGCTGGGGCACAGGGACACCCACGGCTGGGGGACAGGGACACCCACGGCTGGGGGACAGGGACATGGAGACAGTCACTCAAAGCTGTGACTGAGGCAGGCCCGTGCCTCGAGCTCCCCTTTCCCCCACCACCTCTCTTGGAGACACGGGAACTCTTGCCATGAGAGAAATAACTGATATGATTTCCCCCAAATCAAACAATAACAAAAACAAAAACAAAAACAAATAAAAACAAACAAAAAAAGGAGCTTATTTTCTTTCTTCCTTTTTTTTTTATAATTTTGTAAACTGGACGATTTAGGCAGACTTGTGTGCCCTTGGGTATCTTTTCCAAGGCAGCTCCTGTGTGTTCAAGAAACACAGACACTAAAATGAATGACGGTAACTTCTACAAAGACACTGATTTCAAGTCTTGTCTGCCACGATCAGAGCACATAAGTGTTTCATTAAGGTATGTCTTTGCTCCATCATTATTAACATTAGCAGCGCCAGTCTGAAATACAGTATCCCAATTCATCAGCTACATACAAAGCTATGAAAGCATATACATTGACATATTTGGCATATACATTTCACAACATTCAAAGTAAACTCTGAGTGCTCGGTGGGCACTTACTGGAATTCCTAAAGGCACTTTGGTGCCTTAGCTGTTAACTGAAAGGATAACTTCACAAGTTCGGTTGCAAGTCAAGCCAGGAGTTATTATTCAGACCTTTAGAAAGATTGCACCACCATTACACAGGCAAACGTTTTCCCATGCAGCATAAAGTCTGCAGGCGTAAATATAACCCAGAGGGTTCTTTTGAACCTGCAAGGCTGAGACATGACTAGAGAGAAAAGGCTTTTTTCCTTCACAGTTCCGAAAACAAATTCTAATAATTTAACTACTGGGTAATAAATTGCTATAAGTGAGTAAGGATCAAACTGAAAAGACACAGAAAACGATAATTTGTAACAGGACTATCAGTGTCTGATTCATCTTTGAATATACATTAAAGTTACACCAAAGAACAGAAGTCCTTAATGTTAACATTTTGGTACCTATTTCTCGTGGGAAAGAAGCCATATTATTATTGCAGTACTTAGGAGAATATTCACTGCAGCTGCCTATTTAATTTCTATTTTAGGTAGGTCTTCCTTTACCAGGAAGAAAAAATAAAAGATCAGTAGGAAATGCTTATAAGGGCCAGGGGCTTTTTGGAAAGAAATATAACATGTGAAAATAATTTAATCTCTTTTTGCTTTGAAATACGTTGCAAACAGATTGTGATTTTCTTCAACACATTATACAAAACTATTCAAGGATTCATCTCAACAATAATTGACATCCTGAATCTCATTAGTAAGTAGTTTGCTGCCAGAAGTCAGTATTAAAAATGAACTGTTTCAGTAGACTAGTCATGTTGCTTTTTTGGGCTTTTTTTTTAAACTTTGATTGCACTCATGTAAATCAGACAATAAATTTACCCATGTGAAGACAGGAATTCGGTACTATGTTTCACCAATATTTTTCAATATTCAATAATTTTCCATTTTTGCAAGTACTCCTACTAGCTAAACTTAGTTGCTATCCCTGCAGAATGAAACCACCAAAACAGTTTGAAAATAGGTTACATGAGTTTCTTAACAAATGGGGTAACTAAAGCATCAGCCAATCTTTAGTCACTGTACAGTTAAGTTAATTTTTTGGACTTTTTTTTCACATTTTGTATTCATTTACATGAACATCATGGACGTATCACTTTCTGTTTGTACAAGTGACTGCAGTGGTAGAGAAGGCAACCCCTGGTTTCTCCACTTGCAGACCAGAGAAGTGTTATTAAAAGCAGAGTGGGGCTTTACAGTTAAAGTTCCAGTGACAAATAAGGTAACTCAACAGAAACAGGACCTCTCTAAGAGCAGCATATTCCATAAAATCATATTTAGTTTCTTTACTTTTATACATGTAACTTCTAGAGAGCCATGCTGTGCTGGCTTTTCTTCAGAAGGAGGGAGGGAGAGAGGGAAGGAGTTGCAGTACTTCACCTTCTCTGCTGCTGTGGCTTCAAAGAGCCCATTAAGGACACAGAGATCTGCTTTGATGCCAGTGCTCCATTCTTGAAGACAGGCAGACAATGCTCTGCCCTTCAGGTCATACAACTGGAGTCCCTCTGGATCACAAAGACACACCTGCCCTGTGTCAGACTCTGGGAAATTGAACTCTGCAGCTTCTATTATAAATTGCATTTTTGCTCCTTATAAAGTCACTGCTACCTTACTAAAACAAGCCTCAGCATCCCAAAAACCACATCCACTGATCACTAGGATCAGTGAATGCACTGCCTATACAGGAGCTGTTTATAGGGCTGACAAACAAATCCAAAATGTACCACAGGATTATGTTTTGGCCGCAGTTTATACAGCTTCACAGGCAACAGTCTCCATCCTCTCTCTTATTTAAAAAATTTAGGAGAAAAAAAAAGTAATAGGAATTTGCTTAATATTTAATTGTACTGTTGTTTTGTTGGGGGTTTTTTTGCATTATCACAGACATCTGGAGCAACCATTCACTCAGGAAGACTTAGTAATCTTCATCTGCAAAGGGAGGGTCGCCACATTTTAGTAATCCCTGTAACTATGTAGTACTCTCTATTTCAGGTCAGTTGTGAGCTAAGTTCACAAAAATTAACTGGATGGGGTCACATAGCAAAAATTTTACATGACATTTCCCTTATGATTTCTAGAAGGGGGTTCATCTCTTCTCAACAAAACACTGTGAAGCTAAAAGCAATCTATCAGTCCTTACTGTTCCTCTCTGCTAAGATGTTTTCTTCTTCTGTTATTCTCTGTACTGGAAGACAGCAGTTAGATTTTGAGACATCTAAACACTGATATCACACCAAGCTGTTACATGAATTACAGCTGCTCTGCAGAAGAGGGTGTCTCCCCATTCATCACCCAGCCCCTCATTGTGGGAAGTCAGAGCTGCAGATTGGATTTCAGCTTCTCATGACATGACTATGCCAGCCTTCCCACAGGCTGCAAAGACCTGACCTTTCAAAAGTAAAAATAGAAAACTGAATTCCCTGGAGAGAGAATACAGCTAGGATTTGAGGCAGGAGGATATTTATTTTGTTTTCCTATCAATTAAATAGATTCCTTAGAATACATATGGCCTTCAAACTCTCTTAAATTAATAACATTAAAATCTTAATTGCTAACCAGCCCCTTCTACTTCCCTCAGGCAATTAAAACAACAGAATTAGACTCAGGTAACTCAATTAGACATCAGCCTAATCCAGCACTCTCCAAGAGGTCTCTAAGCAAAACTCTCCATGAGCTTGATAAAAATGGCATTAGGATTGCTTTGTTGAGGTCAAACAGCATATGTTTTCAATGATCACTGAAGGCAAAATGATGCCTCATTGTTTAGTCTATAAACCTCTCCACTTGGCATTTGAATCTCCCATCCATTCTCACACAGAAATTGTGCTGATCTGCTAGGTGCAGTAGGAGGCTGACCTTGTGCTTTTTTCCCTTCAGTCCTGTTTCTTCCCCAGACAATACTGCTTCAGGCACATACATGAAGCGCAAGGAGCCAGATAGCAGCAATCCTGAGCCTTATTTCAGCAATCTGCCTTGCCTTTCCTCTTCTGCACATCCCCCCTTTGCCACCTGAATGCAGAAGCAGGGCTTTAGCTTACATATGAAAGCACAACATGAACATGAAGGGCGTGTAAGAAAAGGGCAGCTCCAAACATCTGCATAGGCAAGGCCTCAAACTTCAGTCTAAGGCCACAAACTTGTGGCCATTTTAAAATGAATCCTTAGTCACACGCCTCTAAAGGGAGCTCAGGATAAGGCAAAGAATCATCAGTGCAGTACATGGGGAGAGGCAGGTGTCTCTGCCCAGCCATCCTGTTCACTGAAAACTTGATGTGTTGCATGGTGGCTTATATTCACTAGCTAAAGCCCTGTGACTTTCTATGGAACAGGAAAGTTCTTGTTCTGGGGAAACTCCCCACCTCTATGCTAGCACCCTAGACTCGCAGCTACCTGCTCTCCAAACACCTCATGGCTGTGCTCCTTGCTCCCTGGTATCCCACAGCTGCAGAAGTGGTGGGAGGTCCCTCTTCTGGTGAAACAGGCAGTAACGAGTGCAGTTTTCCAGGCTGAGAAAACTCATGCCTTGGGCTTGCTCCCCTTCTCTGGGCAACTGCTCCATCTGCTCAGCTGTTATGCAGAAAGTGGGAAGCAAGACCAGACAGAAGGCAAGGCTTCTAAAATTATGTGTGTTTGCAGACATCAAAAATGGGTTGGAGTTCTTGATACAGGCTCACAACCTCTTTTGAGGCTAGATACTGAAACTCCAAAAAGGAGCAAAAGTTCAGACATAACTCTGTACTCAGCACCCCCCCATCACTAACTCAGAGGAGATTCCTGTTGCACAAGGGCTGGTCCAAACCCCATCTCCGGCATTTAATTCTTCCTGTTGCCTGGATGAGGAGCTTGGATGCTTTAATATATGATTGCAATTTACTCCAAGCACTTAGAATTGGGGCACTGGAGCACCTAATTCGTGGGTATTAAGCCCTTTATGATATTTGCACACCATCAGTAACTTACTGACACAAGCAAAATTGATATACACAAGGGTTAAAAGGATTGATAGAAACCTACTTTACAGATTTGCACCAGATCAACCAGATTGATTTTTAAATTCACTTGATTAAATGGGTGTACTTTTTCAAGACTGATTCATTTAGCAATTTCTCCCTTTAAGGCTTCACTGGTATTTCACATACAGTGACTAATTACTTTTCAGAACACTGTGTACTTGTTCTCTGCTTCTGTGGATTTTAGTGACTTCTGCACAGTCACTATGTCTCGGTAAAGTGGATATAAAGTAGTATTCTGCTTGACAGTATTTCATAGCACTCCACAGGAGTGTGTGAGGGGCAAGAGAGTGTCTGACAACTGCTGTTGGAGGTGGAGCTGCAAACAGTGGGAAAATACATTTCCAAAGCCATTCCAGATGGTGGGGTTATCATACTGGCTCTGTAGGGTGAAAAAGGCAAAGTCATGGCAGGAGCAGAGCCTAGAGGTGGTTTAGCCCTTGCTATGGAGAGCACAGAGGAGGAGAAGGAGGAGGAGGGGGAGGAGGTGAAGGAGGAGGAGGAGAAGGAGGAGGAAGAGGAAAGGGAAGAAATGCTGCCTTTCACCACCTGCCCACTCCACCACTGCTAGGCCATAGGGCACAAAACTGTCTCCAGGATACCTGTAGGACTTGTGACAGATGACAAGTGATGATTAAATACCTGCTCTTCTCCTTTTCAGCATTCTTTTTATGCTAAACTTGAACTCTCTGCTCTATCACGGTTTACTTCCCCTCCTTTCTTAACTTCATAAGCAGTTTTTGTGCAGCTACATCTAAGGTTTTCATAGCTTGCTTTTTTCCCCCTCCATACTTCTTTCATGTACAAGTAGATTGCAGTGTAAAAGTCTGCCAAGTCTTCAAAAATCTGCTGAACATTTTACTCCACTCATTCAAGTGAGTGCACATCAGTATAAAAGTCTGCAAAGTCTTCTAAAACCTCCTAAACCTTCTCCTCCACAGCAATGCCCACAGAACCTGGGCAGGCAGCAGGTTTGGCTGGCAGTTACACCATCGTCCATTATGCTCA
Source organism: Sterrhoptilus dennistouni (assembly GCA_013397095.1). Lineage (NCBI taxonomy): Eukaryota > Metazoa > Chordata > Aves > Passeriformes > Zosteropidae > Sterrhoptilus > Sterrhoptilus dennistouni. The sequence continues at coordinate 111,129 of VWZU01002663.1, read as the reverse complement.
CTGCCAGGTTGTGCTCCCTGCTACTATTTTATTCTATTTCTGTGGTGTGCTTTAGCTTACACATGAACTGTTTACTTCATGGTACAGGGGCTGAATTTATGTTCACAGAATCATATAATTTTAAGGTATCTCCAGGTATGAAATAGCTGTTTTTTACCATCCACTGTTTCCTTATGCAAAAGGAAGGTACCCAGATATTCAAGTGCTCCCCTTCAGAGGAAAACAGGGCTTGTGGGCTAGTGTCAAAGTGTATTTATAATGGGCAATTAGTCCAACTGAGAACTCACTTAAACTGTGCCTGCTTTGACAGGCAGGGAGATTTGCATTCACTCCCCTCATGCTTACCCCAGTGGCAGAAGCACATAGGGTACAGTTCTGGAAGAGCTGACATAGCTGGACATGAACACAGCTCTGGCTTTAGCCTATACTTGCTTGTCTACCATGGGCACAGTAACTGCCCCAGACAGGACTCCAACAAAGACATTCAGATCTCCAAATTCATCCAAGTTATGGTAGTCATATGCTGCCCTAAACTGACCATCTCATTAAAATTAATGCACCATACTAATATATTAATCTAATACCAGTAGTCTCATGCTGCCAATGGTGTCATGAGCAGGAGGAAGAAAGCCCATCATCAAAAGAAGCCCCGTAGAAGGGGGTACAGAAGAGATCTTATTTCTAAAACTTTGTGACTTTGCTTATTGTAGTCATATGCCCCATAATGACAACAGAAGCAAAGAGAAGCAAAACTGGAGCAAAACCTCCCCAGAGATACGTCTCCAAAGCACTGAGATATATTCTTTTGCACTCTGTTGCAGTGTAGGAAACCTGGCTGATGTGCCCGACGCTAGCACCAGCTCACCCAAGCTCACACAAGAGGAGTCTGGTGTCCCTAAGCCTTCCCAAGCCAGACTACTCATTTCAGAGCTGACCTTTGAGGTCCAGTTACTCTCCTGCTTTTGTTGCTAGAAATGTTAAAATTCACTTCAGGTGTATTCATAGATCTTCTCATAATGTTCTGTACTTAACAGACAATGAGTTCTCTGAAAATTTTGTTTTAGTTTTCTTCCATGTAGACAGGCAGGGCTGGAAGGGCAGTTGATAGCTACAACTCCTCTGTTACGTGAAGACAGCTTGAAACTAATTTTGAAATTTCCAGGGCTGTTAGTGCCACCACATGCTCCCTGCTAAAGCTGCAGGAGCCACTTGCAAGTATACACAACCTCTGTTCTGACCAGTGCATGACTCAGTCTAAATGAATAAACACTAAGAGTTCAGTGAAGGAACGATGCATGCCAAGACCAGCTCCAACTGGACTCTGCTGCTGACTGAAGGAATAAAGTTCCTGTTCCAGAGTCCTCAGCTACAGAACAAGATATCTGCCCACATTGGGATGATGTAATACTTACAGAATAACGTAACTGTGTAAACCCTTGTCATACCCTAATAACAGGCTTTAACACTGATGGATAAGATGTGAATCATAGTGGAAATAAGCATTTCTAAATTGTAACAAACACTGAGCAATAGAAAGGAAGTTAAGAAAGGTGGGAAAGGTCATGCTTGACCTCAAAGAGACGAAGCTACAGAAACGGGGACTTTTCAAGGTAATGTAGCTAGAGAGGACAGGAAAGAGGAAGTGGAGAAGGGAAAAAAAAGTGTGAAAATTTAATTAAGAGAGGAAAAAAACCAAGAATATGAAAACCTTTTCAGAGGGGAAAATTACAAATTAAAAAAAACACCAAAATGTTGAGGAAAGTCAACACATGCCAATTAAAAAAAAGAAAACCAAACCAAACCAAACCAAACAAACCAACCAAAAAAACCCAACCAACCAACCAAACGAAAAAACACCCCCCAAACAAAAACCAAAAAACAAACCCACACCAACTCAGCACAAATAAAAAGAACAGAAATAAAAAGCTCTCCAAACATTTGCAAGTGGTTTTCCCACAATACTCTTGGTTCTTCCTGTTAACACTTTGTGTTCATTCCTAATGAACTTTTAAAATCGCAAGATCTGGTTAATCGAATATGGATAATATAGATATCCTCCTTGCTAAAAAGCCCAGGAAAAATAGTGTTTAAATTCTAGAATAGGACTGGTATCTGCTTTTCTCATTAGTCTCACAAATTTGAAGACTAAGTAAATATGATTTCAATACATAATGATTTTATTCTCTTATTCCCAACCAATCATCCATTAGAACTCCTGATTTATTTTGTCAGACACCACACATATGAGTTGAAAACACTTGATAAAAGAAGACACTCATAGCATTTAAATAATCACTGTGTGATTAATCTCAATTTTGAGATTGTTCTTCTTTATGATTGACAAGGTTAGCACTTCCAAGGTTCCTCCTCTTTATTCATATTCTGATTGGACTAATGACTTTGACACAACATAGATTTTGTTGTCCTGCTTTCTACTTTAGATAGCAATTCACCTCTTCCTCCGACAATTAAGATTTATCTTGGAAAATTACTAAACTATACACTACATTGAACATAAGTCAAAACAATTTTCCATTCAGTTTGCAGGCTCCAGAGGAAACTGCTAGCATGTGCATATTGCACCCTCCATAAATGAGTGCATGAATTATACATCAATGTTATACATCTCAATTCTTTTTAGATTATGAGTTGTTTATAGAGTACATTAAGATTATACAGGATTTAGCATGCAAAGTCACACAAAGCCAGCCTTGCTTACTGCATAATAAAGGTACCAGATCATATCTTGGGAGACTATCACTATACCATTTATAAAAATAGAAACAATGGAACATTTCAAAAAGCAAAACACAAGTTCACCTGCATATCAGAAAAGCTGCAAGGCCCCACAGACAGACCATCAACAGAAAACAGCAAACATTACTGTATCATCATAGGCCTTAGGTGTATGAGTGGCTATCTAGTCTAGTCTACTAAAAAATCTGAACCCCACATCTCTCCCTGGAAATCTGTGAAAGTTAGCAGTAGATGTGGATTCTCCAACTGCAGGTTTTTTTCTTATCATGAGTCGAAGCTAGCATAAACCTTCAAGGTTACACAGGCTACAATTTTATGATCCTGGAGTCAAAGATTTCAAGCAAGGGAGAATCCACCTTTCTGAAGAACTAATTCAAATGATCATCGTTCTCTTGGCACAACATGAAAAGATCTATTTTCAGAATGTAAACAGCTATATTCCAAGAAGCAAATTTCAAGGACTTCAGGAAGAGCAAGAACATCAAGAAAAGGAATTCGTGTTAGTAATCCTGGGCAAATGGGTAAGAAGATTATGAAGAGCTTTACCACACACATATGTGAAAGAGTAATAGGTTGAGGATTGGGACAGAAATTAACAATTAACAGTCACTTGATATTGAACAGAGTCTGAAATCCAAGTGCGTGGCAAAAGAAGATGAGCCACTGATACAAGTAGACAAATTCAAGTAAAGGAAAACAAGAGGACCTTCACATTTAGATGATGTGCTGGGAAAAGAGAATTTGACTGCTTTTTCTGTATTTAGGGAGAGCAAGCACTGAAAGAAGGAATCAGAAAATAAATCCTCCTCAAAAAAAAAAATTTGAAAATTAATGTCAGGTAGAAAAAGACACTTTCAAACTATGATCTCCAGAAGTCTAATTTTAGTATTCATAAGAAGGACTGTCACTAATTTACCTTTAAAGTAAATGGATATACTGAACACTAGAGATAAAAGACATTTTTAGAGATTGGAAATTACAAGTGAAAAGGCAAATCTTGAAAGAATTACAACTGGTTTGAATTAAGTGAATAGTTTTAATGGCTTTTTAATTAAAACAATTGTCATTCCAAAATTACAGTTACATTCCCAGTCAGAATGATATATTTAATGTGGAGCAAATCCAAACAATTTTAGATTTGTTTTTTATGCCTGCCCCACAACAATGTCCATTACTCACACAAGTCTGGTAAGTACCTTTCATTCAGATGAAGGAAGGCATAATTAAATATTCCCATGTATGATGACACCTGAAACAGAAACTCCTGCCTAAGGTTAAAGTCAGTATTGTAAACAGTTAAGCCAGTTCAGTCAAAAGGCTTCTCTGATTTCTCAGTTGATTTCCAGGCAATGGGTAGAGGCATATATGTTTTTAGCTCTGCATTACTAGAGACTGAGAAAAACCAAAACACTAAAAGCAACCCAGCAGATAGCACAAATTTTGTTCATCAGGAGAAAATGCAGGGCTTAGTGTTGTACAGAACCAGTGGGAAAACCATACTTTGCTACCATAAGTTAAAAAGTTGTGTGTGGAAGTCTATTCGTATACTGTGTTAGGGGAATTAAGCTAACAGAGTTGCAAAAACTAATTACTAAGGACTATCAAAATCTGCTAATTATTGAAGGATGACAGAAAAGCTTCCAAATATTGGCAAACCATTTATGCCAAAGGACAAGGAATTACCATGAAGCCTTTGTTCAGAAAAAAATATCCATATGAAAAGGCATAAAACCCAAGAAACAGAACCTTGCAGTCCTCATCTGAACTGGCCTCCTAGGTCACAAGGCCCCCATGAACATGCACAGTGAAGGGGGAGAAAGATGCATCCACATACCTGGCAGATATTTACACGTTTGTGTCTGTAGGACCTTTGCTTCTGCCTTGGACCACGCCTTTGAAAAAAAGACAACTGGCACTAACAGTAGGCCTGGTTAGGCAGCACATTCAGGTTTCTATGTCTTTTTTTGTGCCATGCTTTCAAATGGCACACACAAGGGAAAGAAACCAGAACTAAAACCAACAAATCACAGCATCTGTCATGTACAGAGTCCATCCTATTTTTCGCAATAAAATTGAATATGTGTTTGTTCATCATCAGGTCCATGAGCTTTTATACATGAAGACAGACCTTGAGTTCCTCATCTGCCTAGCACAGAGAGTAATGAGATCAGAAGTGATCCAGGATCAGCGTCCAGGAAAGAGCTGCCTCATCCTCTGATTTTCTGTTGTGATAGTCAGATGCGTTGTACCTGAGTTGACAGCTGCTGTCTTAACCCAGATGCATAACATAAAATGTCTTTAAGGGCCTTATAGAAGAGGAAGGTGACCTTGAACCTAACATGCTTATTTAGTGGAGAGAAGTAAAACTGTGAAAGTAAGATAGGTCACATGTTCATGGAAATTTCTGTATTTGATGAGATGTATTTTTGACAGCACTGAAGAAGTCAGGAGAACAATCCCCCTGTCTGGGATTCAGCCATCAGCAGAGATGCATAGCCACCTCAAGGACACAAAATACCAAACAGCAACAAGATTCTTATCTTCTGCAAGCTCCCATTTGTATCACCAGGAACAGATCTTTCATGATATTATCCCTGCCTTTGTTGTAGCTTGTGTGTAATAGTGGAAATGCTGGGAAAAGGATGGCTGTAGAGTTTGAATGCATCTAATATAAATGTTACGTCTCTTTATAAATAAGATAAAAGAAAGCTTATGATCAATCATATTCATAAATACTTGTTTCCTAAGGGAAAATACCCTCCTCAAAAGGAGAAGTTAGTAATTGAAACTTTGTTCAGCTTTTAGGTGTTGTTCTTTCTTATAGACTTCTCACAAAAACAGAGTTTTTAGTTCTCTCACTGGATATTTAATAAGAGATTATTATTTACAAACTATTTAGGCCTAGAAGCAAAGATTTTTACTTCCAGTTATTAATTTTTTTCAGCTCCTTCTTTTGGAATTCAGAGCAAAACTCTGTTACAAGAGCATGCAATTTAAAGACTGTATATTTTAGTTGGCATTGGCCACATAACCTCTACTTCTACACTAAAAAAGCATCAAAATGTGCCTGGCAACATATTGGTATTTGGCATCCATGATGTTTTTATCTCCAGAAGACATATTAGAGATGTAAAATCAGACTAGGTAATGTTAAAAATGGGCGGAGATAATATTTTTCTCCTTAAAATGCCTTTATCGATCAGCTCTTACAACGGTGGCTCGAGGGATTTCACAACCGGGTTCGCCCCTGAGGAGGAGGGTCCTGGTCAGCTCTGCAGCCGGACGTTCCTGCAAAGCTGGAGAACTCTTCCCTCGCCCGGAGTCTCCAAGGCGTTCTGGTTTCCATTTGTTTGCCTTGGGGTCTCACCTTTCTTTTGGTATTATAGGTTACAGCGAGTTACAAAAATTGTATTAATTAGCTCTATTGATGCTCTAGGGTATATACAGCTTAGTACTGGTTTTTGTGCGTTTAAAT
>VWZU01002663.1:89623-104636 GCA_013397095.1 Sterrhoptilus dennistouni | reverse complement strand
GGGATGGGAGCCGCGGGCTGCCGGCATTTCGCGGGGGTTGGGGCTGGGATAGCCCGCTCCGGGGTCTGTGCAGGTTTTCTTAAGGTGGTCCGGGGTCTGGGGGGGTGCAGGCTCTCCCAAGGCAGCGGGCAGTCCACTCCGGGGTCTGGGGGGGGCCTGCAGGCGGCTTCCAGTGACCAAGCAGCCCCCCCCTCACTGCCCCCTCGAGGGGGACCACGGAGGTGGCTCCTTACTGTTACATTACAATTTAAGATTATTACATTTAAAATATTAATACACTTATTCTATGACAATCAAGGGTTTCAACTTTTCAAATCTTTAACATTTCTAATTTTCATTTTTATCAGGTAAGGGTCTGCTTTTCCCAAATTACTTGTAAAGCAATTGGACAAATATAGAGCTTAGGGGGTTTTGTGGGGTTTTTTGGTCTCATGTTATAGACAGATCCAGTATTTTTGTGCATTACATACTAAAACCACTGTAAACAATGAAAACTTGTGAAAGCCTGTGAAAACTTTGAAGCTGTTTGGAGTTAGTAGATGCATTCAGTCTGGCAGCCCCTAATTACATCATCAGCTGTTGGCCTGTTTTTAATCCACGATGTTAACATCTTACTACCCTAAGCAAATGGCTAATACCTCAAGCTAGCAAACATATTGGTCTTTAGTATTCTACCCATCTACTAATACTTAGTTCTAGACCTGTGTTTTTAGGTAAAGCACATTTCATGACTGATATATTGCTATCTCTATGCATGGCTATAAATGGAAAGAAATATACATTCTTCATTTATGTTTCCTCAGGAGTAGTAACTCACATGTTGTAAAATTATGGAAAAGAATAACTTGTATTTTTAAGATCTGCTGGCAGACAAGCTGATATGGGGGAGTTTAGTGCCTACTACCATCCTGGTTTTGATGCATCTGTGACAGTTTTCTGTGATGCAGGAAACACTTCACAGGCCTAAAATGGTACATAAAACCACTCTTGAAAGAGGGCAAAATCATCAAAGCTCATTTAGAATTAAATAGTGGGACAGTTATTTTAATTTCAGGACATTCTCTTTGTTTTACATCAGCAACAGTCTCGCATGACTTAAATATCATAGGTTATTCCAGGATAAGGAACCAGAGTGAAACCTCGGCTTTTTCTTTTTAGACTTAAATTTTTTCTTTATTCCGTAGAAATGATTCCCCAAAACCTTAGGATTACTGTCAACTGTGCAGGATTCCTTCAAATTTCCAGAATATTTTTAAGCCTGGACATAGTATTCTTAAGTGTAAGCAAAGTTGCATGAAGCAGAATTATTTTCCTGTCCTTAAAAGTCCTGTTCTATTTATATATCTGGTACAATACTAATTTTTTGCAACTTCATCACATTGTGAACTCTTGTCTCCTTTGCTCTCCATCACCCTCAGGTCTTCCTCTGCATCTGCAACTTATGATTAGGGAACTGGCCTTGAGTAAAAATAACCAACTCAATCAACCCTTACCCAGAATTTTGAGAATTCAGACAATCCAACAGAATATTCCCTCACTCTCCCAACTCCATTTTCTCTAGTCACACTGCAAATAAGCACATTTACTCCCACCACACAGTAATCCTATTATAATTACTTCTCAGAAAACCTTTGCTGTGGGTTGAGAGGAAATAGAGAATAACATTTTAAAAAAAACCTGAGCCAGAGGCTCCAGTCCTGTCAGGGAAAGGTTAAGTGTTCCTTCAAGCACCTGTCACAGTCCTGCCATTCTTTACACCTCAGAGTAGAAATAAGAACTACTGCTTTATTATCCTTTGCTCCAGCACCTTTTCATTAACAACTCCTATCTGAAGCATTTTGTTACCATCTCTGGTTCCCCTCCAAGCCCTACAGAGCTGGAAAATTCCTGCTTGGTAGCAAGTCGACCATTTTCCTCAGCTTGGCAAGAGCACTACATTATTAAATTTGGAGTATGCTGAAGTTATATTTTATATTGTATGTCTGCAATCAATAACATCACAAACTTACACCTCAAGCAGAGTAAGATGACATTCTTAGTTGATGTGACCCTACAAGTTGATGCTTCATAAAAATCAAGAAAATAAAACAAACCCCACTTTACCACATGATTTACTTTTTATCAACAAGATTAACGGCTGCAAATTTAGCTTTCTGATTTGGAAGGCAGTCTCTCTTCTGCTGATTGCATTCCTACCAAGCATCAAACTTATGAAAAAGGAAACACTACGGTCATCTTGTTTCTACTTATTTTATACTGCACATGCTGATGAAGGCAAAGGGATCCTCACCCCTAGAAATTTTCCAGACTTGCTAGACAAAGCCATGGCTGATCTGATTTAGTTCCAGGAAAAGTTCTGCTTCAAGCAGGAGATGGGGTAGATGGCATCCACAAGTTCTTTCCAAACACTCCTGGGAATCTGGTCTGTCTGTGAAAGTGGTAGGAAAGTCAGTTGTATCCCACTGCTTTATAGATGTCAAATACTGAATAAGGCAAGAGGAGTAAATACATCTAAAAATAAAAACAGTCAAAGGATGCTTTGTTTTTCCTGTCTCACAACAGCAACAAGAGCCAGGAGCAGGCAGAAAATACGAAAGATCTTTTTCTCTCTGGCAGCTTGGGTGGGTGACTCACAGCAAGTAATGAACTCTTTGCATACTGCTCCTGTCAGCGTTGAGCAAATTCGCCTTTGAGCCCTGACCTGAGCCATGTAACTGCAGACAGAAAGAGGGAGCTTGGCTTCTTCCTACAAGTTTTGTCAGTAAGACATAATGCCAAGGACAGCTGAGGACAGCAATCACTGAAACTTGGACTTTGCAAAGCAGCTAAAAACCAAGTGAGGAGAAAGCAGGTTGAGAAAATCCCAGCATTTTCATATCCCACAGCTGCTCTGAATTGCAACATGCTGAGTCTCTCCCAAGACTTTTCTCCCCAGAATTCAGAGTGCCTTTGGATCCTTTTACACCTAGCTACTTCAAGCCAGAAAAATACATGATGTGTGTTCTTATACTTCTCTAAGTAAGAGAAGCAGCTCTTCTAGGAGCACATTCCCCACCAAAATTTACAACTTTCCTTGTGACTTCTAACTTACAAACCAAACCTAAAGATCAAACAAAGGCAGAGTTTGCTTGTGGGAGCAGGAAACAGGATTTGATTTTGTAATTAACTCATTTTTGTCCAGCTTCCATATAATGTAATTGCACAGAATCACTGAGGCACTGATGGCACATTTCACTGAGAGTGTCATACATTTTCACAGTGCCTATATACCTGGAGAAAGCTGCTCACATTCACACTCTTCCAGAGTAAGAGGAATACAAGGTCTTGCTGTAAAGATTTGATTTTATTTTTCCACTTGTATTTTCAAGAACTGATGCATTTGTTTATCTGCTAAACTTGCTGTTACATTTATTAGACACACACAGTTTAATTGGATTTTATCAGACCTTCATCCATAGGTGCTGACTTTTCGTCTCTATAGCTCAGACACAACCATACCAGTGTCTTGCTTGTCCATGTAAATAGAATTTTTCATATATATGTAAAGGCAATGAGCGGTATGGCTGTGACATCTGCCCCAGTGCAGCTGTGGCTCCAGCTGATTTTCTTCCCTGGGGTAAATGATACTTAGATTCTGGGGAAGAGATGGTGAGAGGGTGAGTTTACTGTAGACAATATCTTCATAAACATCAATAATACCAGTTATTTGTTTTCAAACAAGTTGTTTCACAAGAAGTATAATTTAAGAAGCATTTCCAAAATTTCTTAAGCTTAAGAATGGCAAACCTGGGTTTTCTAGTCTTTACTGCACAGTGTGTTACTGCTTGCCCACCAGGCAAACCAAGAACATCTTTTGCCTGCTTTGCACAGCTCAAGGCTAAACACAACCATCTCTACGTTGTGCAGTCTTTATAACTGGAAGTTTCCCTAATGAATTCACTGACACAAGGACCAAAGTGACTGTTAATAATCAATGCAGGGCTGGTGGAAGCTTTTAGGTTCATACCCTGAAATGGACCCTTCTTTCCTACATTCTGGAAATGACTCAGGAAGCGGCAGTGCACTTTCCTCTATCTTGAGGATTTCCTCCTTTATATTAAAGAATAAAATATTTTGTAAAGAGAGGTGCTTTTATTTGCTGCTGAAACAGTCCCTCCTAAGAAGTCCCTTCCTCACTTACGCTTTCTAACTCCCTACTTCAAATCTACTTCAGTTCAGTTTTAAGAGCAGCAAACTTTAGAGTTGCACATGAAGTAGTACGACCTATGAATGATGAGAAGAACACACATGTCACAGGCTCTCCTGTGACTGTGGTGGATTAGTCCTACTGAGCACATTGTCTCTCTTCACCATCCTAAAACAGCCTGCAGACGCCATTAGTTACCCAGCTGACACACAGGCATTTGTCCATTTGAAACTGCCCCTGACAGATACAAAGCTACTGAAAACCCCTAGTAAGAAATTAATTATTTTTAATTCCACTTAGGTAGATCTGAATCTGTGACTTTAACATGAAAGAGACTGAATTCTGTGAGCTTCCTACAGGAAGTTCTAAGGAAAGCTGCAGGATATCAGTGGTTGCCTCCTTTCTGGCAACCACTCTCTCTTCAAGGTCAGGTGAGGGTAAAATAAGTGAATACAAAAGTAATTGTTTAAGGAAAAAAAGAGGCAACAAGAACAAGACTTGGAATTTTAAGTGACATGAAAGGAGTTTATGCTTCTCTTAAAGATACAAATGTTGGTAAATAAACACATATGTTTTCATTTGAAGATAGAGCCATTGATCTGTTTGCCCTTGCTACATTGTCTAATTGATCACATCTGGATGATTGGATTTAATAGTGTTCCTGGCAAGTGATCTTTCCTCCTCTTGGTTTCTATTTCTCAGATTTTTAGAGCATATTAGAAATCAGTTTGCAACTCTTTTTTCTGATATCAGACCACTCTTACAGTATCTCTTGTTATTTTAAACACATTATGAGCTTTAGAAAAATGTTCTATTCTTCTGTTTTCTGTCTCTAAGTACTGTATTTATTTGGTCACTTTCCATATATTGGTAAGAAATCTACAGGTTTTACTTACAGCTGATCTGAAAGTACTATAATTCAGCTTCACCAGTATAAATAAAAAAAATCCTTGTGAAACTGCAGTCTCATAAGTATTATATTCACTTGCTCTGTAAATTTAAAATCAATCTGCTGAGATCTAGAAAGACAGGTATTTTATAAAAGTTTTAATTTTTGCTTTTCTTCTGTGGTTCATTAGGTCACTTCAATCATGCACATGTCACATTGTAAATTTTGGTTTTCCACAATAATACTTGGCTAAAGTTACCATTTCAAACTATGTACTCTTCAAAAATTAAGTGCTATTTGCAATTAAAATACCAAATTGGGAGTCAGGAATTATAGAGTATGAAAACCAAAAACCTGATTTATTGTTCCTGTGGCACTTATGAGCACATTAAACATAATTACAGGAAGGGTAAAAAAACAGTGTAAATTGCCAATAATTTGTATGTAAGACTGAAAAATTGATTTGGAATTTTTTGTTTGTTTTATTCTGTTTACAAATCTCTTCTGATTGCAATCTCTTCTGGTCTTCTTATTTAAGGACTCAACTCTACAAGTATGTTTATAAATATATTTACACTTACTTCTACCTATGTGAAATTATAAACCCACACAAGAAACAGTGAAGGACTTAAGTGAGAACATACTTCCTCTGAACACACTGACTACTATTCCTGAAGTCAGACTTGCAGCCTCTTCCAAAACTGTGAAGTTATTTTGCCTATTTATCAATCAAGATTTACACATTTACACACCAGATGCCGGCATGTGACCTAATGGCCATTACCAGTTTTGTGTTAGAAAAAAGACTGATTAAGTAGTCTGGAGCCAGCTGTTTGTAAAACTGTTGTAAAAAGAGATATGCAGAAGAATAGTGATCGCGAGTCACTTACTAAGCATATTGACCCAAGTCCTGCCACTGAGTTTAAGAGATTCAAATTTAGACCTGATAAGTACCTGCTGTCAGAAGTGGTAACTGGTTATGTCAGTCATCTCCAAGACCCAGCAAGCACATGTGAATTCAGCAGTCTCCAGCAGTAACAGAAGACCTCAGACTATAGTCATTTGCCTGTCACCTTTGTTTAGGTGCCAGGTTCTTTAGGAAGAGGAGTCTCAATCACAGATGACCTGGTAACTTGATATATCAGAAAAGCAAGTACTATAGTCACTGAGCATATAGCCTAGAGTGGAGAGAATGTAGAAGATAATTTGTTTAAAATAAAATTCCTTTAGAAATGTGACTCACTAAAGATTAGCTAAGTCTTTTGGAATTCTCTTGCCCCATACCAGTAACACAGGCATTTTAGAATGCCTCTATCTCCACAGATTCAAAAATCTCATAAAGTAGATAAAATTGCACAAAGGAAATCCTAGCAATGAAGTCTCAGCAATGGAGAGCTTTAAAAGCTCACCTTTGTGTTGGTGTTTCTCTTATTCAGGATAAAAGAGGAAATTATACTGGAGTACAATTCAAATTAGTAACAGGATCAACAATGGAGAGCTTTAAAAGCTCACCTTTGTGTTGGTGTTTCTCTTATTCAGGATAAAAGAGGAAATTATACTGGAGTACAATTCAAATTAGTAACAGGATCAACCTCTGTATTCCTCCTTCTCAAGAGCCCAAAGATTATGTGTTCCCATTACCTTTAGCGTGTGTTAGAAAAATCTCTAATGTGAAATTTCCAACTAAGCTTCTTCAGAAAGAAGTCTAATTCCTGTCCTACAAAGGCCTTAAGTAATGTAACTTAACGTCAACTGTAGGAGATTCACAGGCAAGGACAATTCACACCATAGAAACATTTCTGTAGTGCTCTTAACTGCTGATGAAGGCAGACCCATTCAATCCCCAGAAGCAAACATTCTTCCAGCAAAAGAAAATCAGCTAAGGTCTCATGCATGACCATCTGCATGAAACAGCTATTGCAAAACTAACAAGACACTTATGAATTTGAAGTATAATAGCCATTTGTCTTGTTTCTCTCACCAGTCTGTCTCCTGCAGGTTACACTGTGTTGGCTACAGAGGCTGTTGTTCACAGCTGGACACATTGTCTCTCATTCAGAGGTTTCCCTCCATTATTCATGAAGCAGTGAATGGCTGGGCCACCACAAACTGCATACTAAAGTTAAGGACAAACTTCAGGCATAAATCATAACTAAGAATGCAGATTTGTCCTAGGAAATCCTAGGCATCCTAAGCAATGTCAAGACCATAGAGTAAATGAGATTTGTAGATAGCCTGAAAAAAACCCTGTCAACAAGGATTCACAGGATGCCTCATGCCAGATCTGAGAAAAATCTGAGGTGAAAATACAAGTGGCCCCAGGAGTACTCGCCAAACGTGATTTAAATATAACCATACCAAATACCATGTCTATCACATCCCATCTCATTTGAGATGATTCTTTCATAAATGAGCCCTCACAGGCCAACAGAATTCTATTTGTACTACACAGGCAACTTCTTTTGAAATAGCTAGTTGTGTAAAAATAATTACTCTCATGGACAGCCCTCCAACAACCATAAGGTCAGATGGATCTTCTGATATATCTATTATTCTTTAGACTTCAGTCTGAATGGTAAAAAAAAAAAATGGATGTAGCCTTTTACCAAAGGAATGTAGAATCTGCAATATTTTTAAAACAAAATTTTCTTCCCACCCGTTCACACAGGAGGAAAAAGGAAAAAGGAAAAAAAGAAAAAGAAAAGAAAAAAAAGAAAAAGAAAAGAAAAGAAAAAAAAGAAAAAGAAAAAGAAAAAGACTGGCTTCAATATTATTTTATAAATAGATCTTTGGTTATGCTTCTAGTTCTGGTTCAGGGACCTTTTAGGTAATGATGGGTAAAATTCACCTTCATGAGTACAAACAGCTTGGAAGGTCACAAGTTATTTCAGAAAATTGTCCACAATTACTTTTTTTGATGCTTCAGAATTATTTCTATGTTTCCTAAGAAAATACTGTTTCTATTTATGTAGAAAAGCCTCCAGGAGACCATTTTACCTTCTAAAAAGCAAGGACAGCAATACTTCAAATACCTGTCAGGCTGTGTGATAAGCCACAGGGGGCATCTTGCTGATCATGTTAGGCTCCAAAAGAGGCAAATACTTTAACTTTATAATATGAAATTATGTCCCTGCTGAGAATATGTCCTAGTAGCTGACAACCATTTTTCCTGGATTTAAAGGAGTCATTCAGCAAAAATCCACCTGTCTTGTTTCAGCAAGCAGGAGCACTGTCTCTGGTTCTTACAACCTTTTTACATTACCTCCCATGATATAATTTTATCTGCTTTGTACTATGTTGTCATTATGACTTCCAAAATGAAGTCTTTTCCTTGGTGACCAGTGCAGAGAAGTGAGTAGCCAAAACAGACATTTTTATCATTCAAACATTCTTTATATCATCTCACTGTAATGAAGTCATCAACATTTATAAGGAGCATTTGCATTGGTTTGAAAACTTTTCTCACAAAGAGCAGCACACACAATGTGTTTCAAGAAACGTGAAATGGCAATGTGAGGACTTCAATACTGGATCTCCAGCAAAATTTAGTCTCTTTTGAAAAGCAGAATACATTTTCTGTAAAGTAAGGGTGTTAATAACCACAAGTCTGAAGAAATTAAGAGGTACTGCACCTGAAAGAGCTGAAAAAATATGTAGATGTGGTGCATCAAGTGGTGGACTTGGAAATGCTGGGTTAATAGTTGGATTTGATTAAGTAAGAGGTATTTTCCAGTCTAAAGTTTTTCTAGGTGTTAATAAGATGGGTAATGTCCAGGAACACCTTTGCACATAGAGAGAGGATATAGGTAATTTTATTAGCCAGAAATCTGAAAGACTTAAAGTGTTAAATGAAATCTGAACATTAGTATGAAATGTATGTCTCCATTAACTGCTACAGTACCTTTCTATTTCCTATCTTTTTAAATATAACAGTCTATCAGTGTATCCTAAATACATTGAAATGGTTATTTAATTTTATCACAACCCTACCTAGCTTTAAATAAGCATTTCAGAACTGCCTTCTTCTTCTGCAGTCTGCAGTATAATTCATACTTCAGGGAAGCTACTCTCAGATAATTCTTAAGATATAGTAATGGAGATAAAATTTTGACAAAATCTAGTGTGGAGGATGCTCATTTCATAGTATTTGTGCCACAGTTGTTTTATTAGATGTTCTGGAGAATAAAAAGAAACCATTATTTGAACAGGTAATATTTTTCTGTGGTGCTCATATGGGAAAATTACAGCAAAGCTATGTGTACTTCCAGTCAAAATATCTGAAGCAGCATTAATATTAATGACCTCATTTTTCCTACCACCATTCTTTAGACTCCTTCAAAACAATGAAGAGAATACTAGCCCTTTGAATTTTATTGATAACCTCTTAGATACTACTGTCACTGAGGCCAGACTTAAGCAAAGCTAACACATGATCTGTGCACAAGCCAAATACCATATGTGCAGGACAAGCCAGAGCTTTGGCATTCCTCACCCTTCCTGAAATACATCATACTGCCTGCAGTATGTTGTCCTGAAGATAAACCTCCGTTTGATGTTGAATGAATAGACTTTGTTGTTGTTCTCTCATCTGCTTAGCTGAAAATTGACTTGAACTTCAGTAGAGTCCCAAATAAGCCACATGACAGCATTCAAGAGTCATGGGAGATTAAAAGGAGTTGGGCAATCATTGGAACAGACGAGAACACTTTATTCATTCTAGAGATGTATTTCCTTTATAGGTCATATCTAAAGATACCTAAAATACCTTCTCCTACGCCTTTCCAGGACTTAGGAGGGGAAAGGAGGAGAAAAGTGAAATGACACAGCATATCCTGATCTATACATGGCATCATAGAAATAGATTATTCCTCACAATTTTTTTTTTTCCTGACTTGCACCTTAGTCTTTCTCTGGGTAATTTTTAGCATACACTATTCCAATCAGACTTTGAGGTCATCTTAGATTATGAGTCAGGCTATCAGACCTGCAGCACAAGATTACAGGAAACTGCAGTATTTCCCAAGTTGAAAATTACATACTATACAGCTATAATGTTGTTGAGAGGGACTAGAATTATACACACTTGACCCCTACAGAAAGGCTGGAATTTTAATCCCAAAAATTGAGAACATCTTTAAGACTATCAGGTTTCACAGATGCACAAATAATCAAACATAGAAGTTTTTCTACTAGTACCAAACTTTCTTAAACTTACTATGTCTGAATTGATTACACAGCAATTTTATACATAGCAGCTGACAGAAACATGAACCAGTGCTAAAACCACATACTATTTTGACTGACATTGGAAGAAAACCAGTTAGACCTGCTGGATGTTTTGACATCTCTTGCTAAACCAAAGTGATTTTGTGAGTTAATCTTTCACGGCAGCAAGAAATCAGCTAAGAAGAAACTCGATCTAGAAAGAGTGGCTAGTAGTCTTTGTTAACGCTATCATGACATTGGCTCTGGTCTTGAAAAATTCATACATTCCAAATAACGGGAATGCTCTCAGACTAAAATCTATTTTTAAAAAAAAACAGATTTTTAAGGGAATTTAGGATTGATTTTCAAAAAAATCTGTCTATATTTAATATCTTTGTTACTAGAGCATTAAGTATGTTTGTGACGCTCATGTTGCAAAGAAGTTGCAATGAATACAGCAGTTATTAGAGAGTGCATTGTCTGTTCTCAGCATTCAAGGCTTGCTTTACTTTCTACCCATGCACATAACATCCAGGATGATTTAGGTATAAAGTGCTTTGCTGCTTTTCAGTAAATATTTCAGTAGTTCCATGAAATTTAATTCCCACTTTACTATTACAGAAGTCATGGTCTGAAGGGATTTACAAATTAACTTTTCCCTCCTGTGTCAAAAGAAACAGCTCCTTTCCATGGACAGACACAGATGGTACCAGCTGGCCAGAATGGAGGTAGAGAATGTACTGTTTCTCAGAAATGCTGGCTGCTGTTAAAACTATTCCTGCCATTTTGCAACACAAGCTAGCAAGTAGAAGACACAATTTCAATAAATAAAATCTTTTATCAGTATCTGATTCTCATGATCTTAAAGATACTTAATTAGATTCCCCAATAAGTCCCTTTGTGGAAAGTATTTTAAGCCTTCTACAAGCTGGGCGTCTCTACCTACTTGAGGAGCAACTTTAATTTGTCCTGCAGTAGAAAAATCCTGTTTTCCAAAAGCAAAATGTTATTTATGTAAATATTGGGACTTCACATGCAAACCAAATTCAATAAGCCTATTTTTTTCCACGAAAATACACAGGCTAGTAAGTAATGGACTACTGGTATGTACTTACTTCTAAAGGTGTCAATCTCCAGAAATGTAATCCAAGATCTGTAGTTATAAAATTATTGTTATGGGGTAGCAGTTTTAATTACTATGTAACTTTACTAAATTACTGGAGTGTGTACTCTGGAGAATGTAATAATGGACCACCTCTAAATAACTGCACTGGTGCAAATTCAGGGATGTGACTCCCACTTTTTAAATCAAATTATCTTATTTTCATGGCTTATAAGACTCCACAGCTAATGAAGAAGAAAATCTTCATTTCAACCCAAATATTCCACTGCTGCCTGCTTCTCTGCCATTCAGATACATATAACAAAACCATTTCCACATCTAACAAAGAACATTTCATTCCTTTTAAATCATCACCGTGTTTCAGTGTTCCATTTAAACAATTACATGCTTTTGGTAATATTTTTGCAGATTACATTGCATTAAGGACTCTTATGATGGTGTCATCACACTGGACAGATTCTTCTTTTTGATGTCCTTTTTCCGGCTCTTTTTCAAACAACTAGCATCTTTAAGATAGAGGAGATGAAGAGGCTGAGAAGACTTGATTGTCAAAACTGCCACTGAAAAAGATGGAAGCAAAGCATTGAGGATTCACAGCTCACAAAGTTTTTATGTTTCTTTTCCTCCACAATTTCCCTGGGTTTCCTCAAGACTGAAAATATAGGCTGCTGTTACCCTTCCCTCAGGAAGGAAGAGCACTTCCACTTCATATAATCTCATAGTGAAGATGTGGGTTTAGATCCCTGCGGGCAGAGTAGAAATGTGAACTGGTTTTCCCACACCCTCAGTGAATGTTCCAGCTACACGAGTACTGAAAAGTGCTGTCATTGTTTGTCCTCCCAGTCTGTGAACCAAGACTTTTGATTCCAATGCTATTTATGAAACGTGATGGGCATTAAAATATTTCAGAGATGTCACAAGAAACTATTCTAGTCTTCTCTAAACTGGATTTTTTAATTAATTTATTTATTTAGAAAGTAACTCATACATAGAGGATCATTCATCCATTATCTATATTCAAGGTAGTAAGTCCAGCTGCTCAAAACTATTACTTCCCAGAGAGTGAAACTCCATCACCTCTATCAGGACACGAGGAGTTTATTGCTTTTATCCCCTTGGACTAAGTGCATGCATCCTTATTGCTTATTCTATTGGTATGCCTCGGGGACAAATACATTTATGTCTTCCTGTAATATGTTCAAGAAATGTACAGATCACACGTTTTTTTCTCCACCTTGACAGAGCACTGGGACATCAGTTTCATCAGGCCTTAGAGAACCAGTCCTGCTTTAATTGCCCACTCCACGGCCCATCAATATCTCTGTGCAGTGCTCTGGGGAAGCACCTCCTTCAATTAGTTTGCATTTGAAGCCTGTCACTGGGACCCAACTCCCACCACATATCCAGGGAAAATCTGTGTGTCCTGTGAGTATAATGTCTCTTCATCAAATATTCTTTAATTTTCATGGCTGGAAAGACTTGACATGTGATAAATGCTCCCTACTTGCTTATTGAAACTAAACTTCTGTGTTACTTCATTTGATAAATTAAAACTAGTTTGTATTTAAAACCACTTTGCTAGTTTTAGAAAGAAATCCTGAGAACCGAAAAAAACAACAGTGATAACATAATTCAAATAATTCAAGTAACTTATTATTCTGAGAGAGTATATTTCACATAAGTGTAATTTCACCCCAGTTTTCCAATTCTACAATTAGATCTGCAATTTTTCAAATCACAGACACACTGATATTTTGACCGTGTAACCTACACTCCAAGTCTGGAGGCTCAGGACCGGGAGTATTGATGGCACAGCCGTATTTGTCAGGCGTCCTCCAGATGCCTCCATCTCCCTTCTGTCACCCTGATACTCCTACTCTTCCAAGATGCCTCCCCCACTGCTCTCCTAGTACAATGCCACACACAGAACACTGGCTCATGCTTTTCCCCCTCAGCCTGTGCTTTCCCAAATCCTACACAATCTCATAATATAAAGAACATTAACCACCATGTAGGCTTCCTGTTAACTGAAATGTTCCTAGTAATTATCACTGTAATCTCTTTTTGCACCATTTTAATCCTCCTTTGGTGGACTTGCATATAAAACTAGAAATAAAAATATTTCAGAAAGATATAATTAACCCTCGCATAAAGTTTTATTTCTGATTCAGATTTAACTCCCTGAACTAGTTTGGTGAGTATGGAATACAATAATTCACACGAGGAGATGACTCTTGGATGTTTTCCAAGTCAAAATAAAATTAATATAGACTTGGTATGTTTTTTTCATTAACACATGATCAGTTATTTCAGTTTCCAAACTTAAAGGAAAATGTAACTAAAGGAAAAACTCAGTCACTACATTAAATTTTTCTTTCTTAATGCTGATGTTAGTAGCAAAAAAAAATAATTTCTTCATCCATTATTCTCCTGTATTTTGAGGGGAAAGACCCCACCCAACAAAACAAAATGGAAATACTCTGAAAATAAAATACATAACACATATACACAGTGATGAAAGATCCAAAATACAATTAAGTTGTTTAAACACTCTGTAAAAAATATTAGCGCAGAAAAAGTTGGACCTTTGAGCGTTATGTGGGCACTTCAAAGCAATGGGTGAGATCAGTATTTACCTACCTCACTCAAAGTGAGTGAAAAAGGGATGATTTTGCAGTCAGCCACAATGAAAACCTTTTCTTCGGACATTAGAGTTTTGCCTTGGTAATTGAACCTTCAAAGGAATTCTACCAGAAAAGCAGAAAAACACCGTGTTCTGTGATCAGCTGTTAAGTTTTTTCTGGCAGGACCATCATGGTGCTGATAAGAACCTGTTACACATCCCGTTGCACAAAGTCGTGTGTCACGGACTTCTCATCAGGATGAAATCTCAACCCTACTGTCAGATTTGTCACAGATTTAATTGTAGCTACAACTACCCCCTTAATGTTTTTTAACATCTTCAAAGAAGACAATTAGCAGCTTCTGGCTACGTCAAACGAGCATCTCCATGGGATATTTCCCTGCCACGATCCCGTAAGGATTGGTTTTGTCTATCCCACTTCCAACAATTCTAACAGAGAGAACTGAAACATTTTGGATTTGGGGAAAGGCTGAGGCCGGGCTGTAAGGGGCAGTTTTGCTGGCTGCAGGTGCTGTTTCCACCCAAACCAACCGGGCCGTGCGGAGAAACGGGCCCGGCAGCTCCATGAAGACACTAAAAAAGCTGAACAAAACTTGTGCTCTTCAAGCGCCCGCGCCCACACCACGGACACGAGGCCGCCCATGTTTGCTCGAGTGTGTTCAGAATTCAGGGTTTTTTCCGCAAGGCCCTTTGTAGGTGGGGAACGGGTTTTGCCACCCTGGGTCAGAGGGACTCTGGCTCTCTTGGGAAGGCCGTGTCCTGGGGTAATGCACACAAGCCACCGGGGAAGTCTCACTGCCCCAGACACTCGGTGTATTCTCCGCCTCACCGTTTCGCTGCGCACGGCGGAGTGCCCGGCCCCAGGGCCGCGGGGCGGGAGGTTTATCCGGCAATGGCCGCTCTCCCAGCCCGGCCCGGGGGCGGTCCCGCGGGGGCGGCACGCGGACTCCATGTCCCGGCAGCCCT
>VWZU01002663.1:54186-89198 GCA_013397095.1 Sterrhoptilus dennistouni | reverse complement strand
GCAGCCGCCGGCCGCCCGTGGCCCCGCCGAGGGGACCCGGCCGGGTCTGCCGGGCTTGTGCCGGTTTCCCGGAGCTGTTGGCAGCGGAGCCCGTCCCTGGCCGGGGAGGGAGCTTCCCGGCTTATAGCAGTGTTTTCTGAACTGAGCATCTGCAGACGTGAGGACGGTAGATGATGAATGCCAAAAGAGATTGAATGGTGATCTGGAAAGGCGCACGTCTTTGTGAATTATTTGTGCCTCCTGTCTTTCATTCGTAGTGGTAGTTCAGGCAGGAGCTCCAACTGAAGGGGTTGGGGTACAGCTGTTGTAATTACTCGTAGTCTTTAAAATATCTACTTTTTCATCAGTATTAATGCCCTTACGCAAGGTTTTTATGGGTGGTATTGCAATGCTTTAAAACCTCCGTGTAATGCTAGCACAGATTACAGAAAATTCATCCATCCATTCTTTTAGTGAGCCCACAGGTCACCTCCAGAAGAACGCTCATGAAATGGGAGCTCTTCTTCTTGTAAGCACAAGTTCTTGCCTCTCCTCTGTGTTTGCATATGACACTTCTGTTAAAGAAACAAGGTCAAACTGTCTTCTGGACTCCCAATATCTCTCCTGGAGCCAGTTCATGGGATATGGACACAAATACCGACCTATCTAGATACTGATCAAATGTTGCTGTTTATTTTGGCCTTGGTGAGGCAAAACTTAAGGGAGATCTCCCTTCTTCGAAGACTCCAGTGTTGGGAGAATGAACATAGTATATTTAAACATTCAAATCCTGGCAAAGGAGTCCAGCTTTTAGCAGTACATGTTTCTGTGTTATTTCAGAGCACCTGCGGATTAAGACAGACAATGATTGGCTTTGTTAACTTTTTTTCTTAAGTGAGCAATCTCTGTAGCAACTGATTTTTTTTAGATGAGAGCCTGAATAAGGAGGAAGTTTTTGTAAGCCTGCTTCTTAGCAAAAAGCAAGTTCGTGCTCAAGGGTAAGTTGTGTGTAGCTGGTTAAGTGAAAAAGTCAACAGCATTTTCATTTACTTCTTATGACTTGTAAATCATGCATTAGTGAAAGCTTTACAATGATTTTTCTAGTCACTGCAAAGTAGCAACATGATATGTCATTTCCTTGAGAGAGTTAAAAACAAATAGTTCATCACATCTGTGGAACAAGAAGAGCTCTACCCCATTACCTACTCATCCAATAGTAGGTGGTCCTTACAAGTTACTAGTGCTTGGCAGGCAGTAGTACTTCCTAGGTTAGGTTCTTTCAGCTTAAAAATTTTAGTTCTGGAGTCTTTTCTACCTACATCATCTGCCTTTGCTTCTAAAGTGAGACTTGAGAATCTCCTTCTTAAATGCCTTTAATGTCATTCTGAAATTGTAATACCAGGACATGCCTGATCTCTGAAAGGTTTTCCTTGGGATTTTTTTTTTTATTTTTTTTTTCTAATACTTGGTGATGCTGACGGGCAAGCATGTTACCCTGACAAAATTAAAGTTGACAGTTTTTTACATAGAAGTAAAAAAATCAATAAATCATCTGTAATTTCACTGTACAATTTGAATTATGACTTGAGTATGGAAAAGCAAAGAGCAAAATCCCTTCATCCTTGTTTATGTGTTTACAGCTTTTTACACAGGGAAAGCCTCTTGACTCTGCACTTCAGTGCTCTCACCTCCATATGAATCAGAAACGTTATTCTGTATTATTCTGCAATCTTATATTGTCCTTTTTTCTACTCTGCCTCCTCTCATGTTTTACTAGAGTTCTATGAAGCTATTATTTTGTGTAAATAAGCAAACAGTATTAAAATTGCTGTTGCACGGGCTTCGGTGCTTTGTCTGTAGGAGACAAAGTAAAATCCCATATTAATATTTGTTGTTAGATGAAAAATCATGTTCATTATCCTGAAAGCTATATGGTTATTTTGTACAGGGTAGATAAGTCCAAGAAGGCCCTTGGTATTGTAATATGATCCTGAGTTACTGTCTTCAGTAGAAGTGTTGAAAGGAAATAGATGCATCCTTGAGATACTGAGATACGTGTTGATAGATTTTATTTGGACTTGATTTTAATGAGCTGATTTCTTTGCTAATTCATTTGCCTTGCTGACATTATCAAGGTCTGTGTTTTAATGGGTAATTGTAACAGGCAAGCCAGTATATTATCTGAGTTGCTTGTAACTGCACCATTGTTATAATTTTGTTTCATTTGCTGCAATGGTTCCCCTCTTTTTTGAAGATGAGCCAATAAAAAATGACAATATGCTCCAAAATCCCAAGCCAACATGTTTTTGAAGAAGTTGCATACTTGTCAGAAGTGCAAGAGCAATATTTCTGAACTAGGGAAGTATTGCAGCAAAAATTTTGCAGTTACTAGGGAATTACTAGAATAAAGTTTAGTCATCATGTCATGTAAAGGGTTTGATTTTGATTTTTTTTCCTGGTGAAAAAGGTAATTCTGGAAATTAATTAAGGCTGAACCTTGGCTTATTTTTTAATTTCTGCACTTACCGAATTGCTTATACTTGCAAATATGGTGCATCGATTTTATATGTAGTTTTGTACTGTGCCTCATGTCATGTCATATCATAGCCCCATGCCATTCATGACAAGCCTTTACCATCTTTTAAATTATGCAGCTGAAATGCTTTTAAGTTTGCACCGAAGTGCGTTTTTTTGTTTAACAATTTTAGTTCTTTGCTGTGTGACAAGAACTTACCTTTTCTGTTGTTTGGATATTACCAGTATGACTTATAGTGGGAATGTTTAAATTTTTTTCTTCTTTTTTATCTCCTTTTTATCCTTCTTTATTTCCTTCTCTTCCCCTTCCCTTCTCTTACCCTCTCCGTTGTTAATAAGAAAATAAAGGGAAGCATGTCGTCATAAATGCCATGGCAGATTTGGTATTTGAAATTGTAGGCTGGGTTTTTTTCCTACTGTGGGGCCTGCAGTAGTATTCTATGTGATATTCTGAAATTATTTAATGAAGTTTAGCAAATGAGTGTAGGTTTTAAATTAAAGTGATTGGTTCTTGTCCATACTGAGTGAATGTATCAACTAAATCAGCTAACCATTAAGAACTTGTATCAGGCTACTTTTAGGTAGTGATAGAGAAGGAGTACCTCTGTCGTGGTTCCAAAAAATACACATAATTCCTGAGGTTAGCCTATAAACTTTCTCATCACAAGGGATACTTTAAGTGAGAATAACTCTGAGATGTAACATATTTACTGAAGAGTTTCTCTCATTAGTATAAAGCTCGTGAGGTTTTTTAGTTTTATTCCTGCTTCCTGTTACAGTGGAGTCATTTAATCTTAATTATTTTACACACCACAGTAAAATCCAACAGCTGAAACTGCTCTCAAGTAGTGAGTTATTATTCACTTAACAGAAATTTCGGGGTGGTTCTGGATGCTTGACACAAGCACTTAAAAAGTACAGAAATTAGGGCTTTTCATGATGTTTGAATTTCTGTCACTACATGGAGACGGGGAGAACAACAATGTTCGATTGAGTTGCTTCCTGCTGGTTCTGTTGCTGGGTACCACAGGTGACCCTCTCCTTTACAGAGCTTTCCTCTGCCTCTCTTGGGCACCCACAGCCACGGGCTGGAGCGAGTTCTGTGGGTTACATATATGCATGAATGTTTCATATGCTGCCTGTAGGCTGCTGCAGACATGTTGAACCTGACAGATAGACCTGTAAAAGCAGATTTAGTGGTTCCTAAGGAACTCTGCAAGATCTACTGAACATCTGCTATGTGATGTATGTTTGCTTCCAATTCCTTGTAGTAATCAAATACTACAAATATTTGGTTACTACAAATTCCTTGTAGTAACCAAAAACAAATTAATTTTTACTGGGATAAAAATCCTTGCCCTGATACAGAGGCATCCTGTTTTTCTCTCTCTTGTTCATTACTTTTGTAGTCATGCAGAGTTGTATTTATCAAGTAAACATTTTCTCTGTGGCATGACCCTCAGTTATAGATGGTTTTGTGTATACTCTGAAAGGTGATTTACAAGACTACTTTTCTCTTAAAATCCTGTAGTAAGTCCAAGTGGAAAAAAATTGCTGAGGTATCTGTAAAGATATTTCATGTAATATTTTCTTGTGTGTTCACTAAAACAGTTAATTTCTCCTAACATATGCCTTCTAAGGCTCTTGAGGCATGGAGAGTCACACAGAACTGTTGTTTTTCCTGTTACTAGTTACCACATCACAGAAGCTGACAAAAACACTTCTAGGTGGCAGTTTGATTCCTTAAAAGAAGTATTTGTTGAAACTTCAAAGAAAAGGAACTTTTTTAAAGATGTTTTCAGAAAATTACGGGAAATTTACAGGACCCTGCCTAATGATAATAAGCAACCCAAGTAGGTAAGTGATTTAGACAGAAGGGTTGTTCTGAACTCTGTGGTTTCATGGTCTCTTTGTCTCATGTTTTTCATGCAAATCCGTGAGAGAGCTTAAATTCTTCCTAATGTGAAACAGGAAACATTTTGAAATGGTGTCATTTTTCACAGGACAGGAAAAACTTTGTCACTGAACTCTACAGGATAAGTTAACAGTTATTATTCCTGTTTGTTAAATGTAACCGGTTTACAGTAGCAATAGACCTAAGTTTTCAATATGTTAATTTGTGTTTTACCACTTACATTAATTTCTTGGAAGAGGAAGACATTTTGTAATACTAACTGTTGAATTTTCCAGCAATACAAACTAAATTTTATTTAATTAAAATAAAAATTGATGCTAGTTTATGACATGAGCTTTAAGGTATGATTGCCCTTACAGTTTGCACACCACAGTTTTGCAACAAGGCTTTCATTAGAAATCATGTATGATTTAAATTTTGGGGGATTTAATTACTGCTATCATTTAGTTAGCCTGTGAATTTGAAAACATACTGACTACAGCATGGGCTTGCACTCACTGAACAAACAGGTCCATGTCACCCTCCCTGCTCCTTTGTTGCCCTGGCAGGGAAGATGGTGTTCCTGATACAGGGTCAGCATAATAAAATCTCTGCATGTACTTCTAAGTTTTGCTCCTGCATTTGCAGAAAATACCATAATCAGTAGATTCTGTTGACATATTCATATCTATGTTGGCTGTGTTAAGGTACAGCACAAAGTCCATCCCAGAAAGTCAGGTTTGGGAAAGAGGAGAGGGATGAAGTTTCTAGTAGAGTCGATCCAACACCGGGGGGCAGTAATTGCTTAAACTGTCACATACATACTGTTTGTGTGACAGCCATCAGAGATTTATAGCAGATCAGACACAAATTATTCTTCAGAGTGATCTAAGCTCACCCCCTGTAGATGCTGAAATCAGTCAGTTGGACCCTCAGAGTCTGTTTCGTGTAAACAGATGGATAAGAACTTTACCTGAGAGGTCAGATGTAGAAATCCACATTTGGTCAAATGAATCCTTTCCATGTAAGTTGAAGGACGGAACATTGATACTGAGAAAATTAGATTCTTGCACTTGATTTTTTAAAAAATGTTTTATTCTGGATTAGTTGAGGTAACTCCTAGGAAATGTGAAGCAAATAGTAGTCAGGCATGAGAAGAAACATATTAACTCTGATTGCCTGAACTTTGTCCAAGTTGAAGTTTATGTTCTGTATATAGACATGTAAAATTGGAAAACAGAGAAGCCAAAAATACCTAATGTTGTTTGCAAGGAATGCTGAATATGCTTTTAGTAAGGCAGATGTTCAGTAAGTTTATCTTGTATACAAAATGAAAATTATGAATGTCATAATATTTGCTGATATTCCTCATGTAATTCATAGCCACAGCATCCATACATTAGTAGTACAGCTAAATTTCAACTGACAATGTTAATGAGGAAGTTCTGTCAGATATTCATAGGAATTTGATTTCAGCTTTAGCCTAGTGAACAGTGTAGGACTGCTTTTCTAATTTACTGTTTACCATGTATGGAAGTTAGTTTACTGTTTCCAGCAAGTGAGAGGTGATCTTAAGAGACTGAAAATGAGATGGATTCTTTTCATTCTGCAGTGCATTGCCATCAACAAACAAAAAAACCTTCAAAAATCTTGCTAGGCATTGCTATGGTCAGCAGCTGGTCATCTGATGTTATCCAGCATTGTCATGGACACTTGCTAATTGTGGGGATAGGTTTCCTTGTTACAATGAACAATATTTATTACTTTTTTTAAGGTAGTGTTAATATTGTGCAAATATTAACATGTCGGTTTTGGTTTTGCCTTTTGTTGTTAGTCAATATATTGAGGTTGTTTTCTCTTCTACCAGAGCCATCAAAGTTCTGGTAGAGGAGAAAATAGGAAGGCAATGTATTGTTAAGTGAAGATATTGAAAAGGGAGTGGATGGAATCCGGTTTTCTACGTTGTGAAGCTATACCATTATGTAGAAGACTTCAAACCCTTAAACACTTGGGGATGGGTTTTGATGGGTTGGGGCATTTTTGGGGGGTTGTTTTTTGTTGTCGTTTTTGTTTGGTTTTGGTTGTTGTGGTGGTTTTTCCAATTAGAGCTACCTTGAATTGAGAAAATTTTAGTTTCCCAGAAGGAAGTAATGGCAGTTCTAATTACCCTTTTTCTCAAGTGGTTTTTTTGTTTGGTTTTTTGGGTTGTTTTCGTGGGGGATTTTTTGTTTGCTTGGGGTTTTTTGGTGATTTTTAAAAATTATTAATATTACTTTTAAATTTCTTTTTTGGAGGAAGTTGTTGCTTAAGAGCTAAACCTGCATTACATGTACCTGAAGACTTAAAAGTACAGCGCCAGATATGCAATTAACTTTTGATATGCAAGGTCTTGTTTCATGATGGATGAAGTTAGTTTTGTAGTAGTTAGTTTTGAGATTGTCAGTGGTGACTACACTGTTTTTCCAAAGAGCACCAGTGGACTTAAGGAAAATAGTAATTACCAATCTCTTCTTGTGGGTGCAGATAGTAGTTTTATAACTCTATGTGACAACTGTTGTGTTGCTTGATAAAACAGAATTATTCAAATCAGTTGTTTTGGGTTTCATCCCATTTTAAAAAAAAATTGCCTTTGGCAGAACTGAGCTCTATTTCTTTTATATTACAGAAGGTTGTGTTTTCTTAAAATACCCGTTGTCATTATTTATTCAGTCATAAGTTGAAGAAAACCAGCATAATTTTTCTGTTTATTTTATAAGCATACCTTAAGTGGCAGTTAAATTTAACCCTTTACAAATAAATGCCTTTTAAAAATAAAATATTTTTTTTAAAAATGAGATGGAAGAAAGCTGGATTTTTATTTTTTTTTCTTTAATAACAGACTCCCCGGAGAGAAGAATTATGGTGGAGGTTTGTCTCACCAAGAATGGCAAACCTGACCTTCTCATGCTGTTCTGGGAATCTCTGATAAGGACTTGTAAATAAATGTGGAACAAGGGGACTTCTTACTAATTTTGTATGGTTATTCTCTATTAAAAATGTTTTCACTTGTTCAAAGTTACAGCTAACATTTTGTCTCTATTGCTGTTACCCACAATTAAAATTATCTTATAATTAGGATAATTTAAAAATAACTTCTACATGCCTGACCTGTTCTCTCTGTGTGACAGTATTCAGCAACTGCTGATTAAGTCTGTGGTTGAGTTCAGGGTTATGACTTGGTTATTCTGTGGGCAATATTAATGTGGGTGGAAATTGCTTAGAAGGATTCATCTGTTCTAGGTAAGTAGTATTGGATTTTTGTTACTATAAAGTCTGTGTTACAAAGAACATGTTGATCACTTCTTTGTTCAGTGACAGAATTCTAGGAAGCAGTGGGTTTGGACCTTTTTTGTTTTTAAAGGAATAGTTAATCTTCAAGGTGAAGAGTAGGTTGTTTATTTATTTGTAGGTAATTCTGAGTAAAATAGAACAAGCATTAATTAATTTTAGAATAGCATGAGTATAGTGGTTTGAGAGGTGTGTGAAACTCCTATTATGAGCTCATTTTGCCGGTCACACTTTTCAGCTGGACCGTGGCAGATCTGGCTCCTTGATGGAGATCTCAGGCCTATGAAGATCTCTGAAGGTTCAGCACTCAAAAGAGGCTTTAAATTGCATAAAAGGTAATCTATTAGTGTAGAGTAGAAGCGTTAAGTGCCTTAAACTTTATGTATGGGATGGTCACGAGTAAGAAAAGTTCAAATATGAACTTTAAGATGTGATCAAAGATTCAGGACTTTTTTTCTATTAGATTAGCCTACCACAAACTGCTATTTAATTTACAGTGTTAGTGGTTACTTAATAGAAGATTTTATGTATCTTATTTCTCTAGTAACTCCTAGTTTTGTTGTGAGACCTTCCTGCATATTTTACTGTCTATTTGGTTACATAAGCAAAATTTATTGATTCATAAATAAATGTTTAACTCTAAAGTAGAGAGTTAATGCCTTATTTGCACCTGGATTATAATGTAGTGCTTGAAAAATTAGTACACAGTAGATTATAATATATAGATTGAAAAAAATAATACATAACTTTTCTGTGTTCTGGATGTCAGTTTGAAATTGAATGGTGCAAGACTATCTCAAAGTCTCAACAGATAGGAAGGACTGTTTGCATTTTCATCCCATTGGAGCATGATTTTGGTTTTAAAGTTCCCTGTATCTAGTGCGCCTGTTTGTGTCTTCTCAAAGCTCACTAAGCTAAAGTATGGAGGAGATTAACCACAGCAAAACAATGAACTGCCATGCTGCTTCCTCAAAGGAAATTAGATGCCAGATCCTTTGAAAGGCCCTGCACAGTGGTGCCAGTGCCTTAAGACGACCCATTGTCTGCAGTAGGTTAGAGCTTGCAGTCATGAAAGGGCAGAGAAATGGGCATCATGTCAAAATCAGTACTGACAGGGAGCCAACAGCAGATGCTGAGACAAGAATAAGTGAAAAATGCTGCTGGAGTATAACTGTGTGCTTGCCTACCATTCTGTCTTTCAGTGGTATTGTGGTCTAGGAGCTCCTGAGTTAGAAATCTCATCTTTAAGTAGGGAGTTTGTAGTGGATTTTCTTCCCATAGTTTACTGAGCTGCATGAACTTCATGAACTTTAAGCTTAGTAAAATACACTTTTTATGAGGAAATAACTTTTTTTTCCCTTTTAAGCTGCTCTTTCTGAATGTCTCATATTCTTGGAACAGCCAGAAGTTGTTCAATATTGACCTTCCCTCTGTCATTTGTGATCATATGGAAGTTTGTCCTCTTACTTGTTTCTTCTGCCTTCTTCCTTCCTCTGTTTCAGTGTTCCTCACAAAAGCAGGGCTGTACCTATCTCATGTAGACAATTTCTGTATCTTTTTATTGGTAAATGAAAATAAATCAAAAGTGCTCACAGAATAGATTTAATATAGGATATATGATGGAATTACTTTGTGACAATTTTTTCACTTTTGTTCTGCATCCCTCTCCTCATGATCTGTATAATTCAATTTTATTTTCTTGTCAGCTCAGAGCCAAGAAGCTGTTACTGTTGTAGGCAGCTCCATTGTAACCCAAAGTTTATATCCCAGTGTGCTGGTAGTGAGCTCTGGGTCTATTGCTATATGTCTCAATTTAAGATCCTTTGTCTGTGGATGCTTTTAACCCTCACCTGACTTTCACGCAGAGGTGCAAATCTATGCCTTGTTCGGCGGGAAATCAGAGCCGCTGCTATGAGAGGAGGATTCGGGGTTAGAAGGCATCACTACTTTGCCATTACTAAGAGTAGGCTAGTTAAGGACATCTGGTCTTTGCATATTTCTTCTTTCCCATTTGTCTTATCCCTTTTCCTTAAAATATAAGAAATATTTGAAAATACGGTAATTGCTTCAGGATAGATCAGATGAAGTAGCCAAATAAAAGAACAGTAATAAACTGCAGATTTTTTATTTGTGATCTTTTCCTTCAGTAAGCATTCATTCATTTACTTTTTAGCTTTCTAATTGGCCATATATTCAAACAAATCTTTAGCAACTGCAAGTCATTGAAGCATTTCAGTTGTCTGGAGCATGCAGTAAGATTCAGAGTATTGTGTGAGAGACACTGTGACACTTTATCTAAGTTGCACCAGCATTAATTTGCTGTTGAGAGTCACTTTGAACTTAGCTAGTGCTTTCTGGCTTGGTGCTATATAGGTTCTGCACTCCAACACAAAAAATGCAGATTGCTAGGAGTTGTGTGTATTTTGTCTCCTGTGCTGGTAGGCCACTGTTGATGCCATTTTTTCCTCTCTTTTGTCCATAAAGTGTGTTCTGTTCTGCATGTTTGTTTCTGCAGAAGGCTCTCCTGAAAGCTCTGGAAAAGTGCCCCACAGGTTTTAGCAGAAACCCCGGAGGGGACTTGCCTGCAACTCGGGTGTTTTCTCTGCTCTGGTGGTCAACTGGTGACCTTGCTGGTACCATTTCTTACAAAGCATACCTCTCTGAACTTGGATCATTTGGAAAATAATGAGGGATGCCATGCAGTATTAGATCCCTGTCACCCTGATCTTTTTCAGCCTTCTGATGTTTGCATTTTTGTAATAGAGTTTCTCACAGATTGTCATGTAAACATTTCATACCTCTCTTGAGGAGGAACAATTGATGGACTTCTAGTTTGACCAGTGTGGTTGGAGAGGTGGCAACTTTCATCCTCCAATCCCTGGTCATTGTCCAAAATCTATATAAATTGAGGTTGAAAAATAAACGCCCCTCTTTTTGCCCTGACAGCTGACTGTGTGCGTGTCCTTCATTTCGTGTCCTCTAGCAACAGATCCCCTTTTTTCTTGTCCAGTGTAATAACTTTCTCATATGCTTGTTGAATATCAAGTAGAATACATAATTTCTTGCACAGCTTCCCCATTTTTATACAACTAAATTTTGGGCACTCCCTTCCTTTCCATCTGAACTGCCATCTCAGACAAGGGAGTACAAGCACCTAATTTTAAACATGACTCACTTTGATGATTGTACAAGTGTGCTAGATGCTTATTTCTGAAAATTGCTATGACATCCCTAAACCAAACCTAAGTAGGGAGTAATCTGGATGGTTGATTTAAATCTTTTAAGTATACATCTATACTTGTCCATTAAGGACAGTCTTTCTGTATGTGGAGGACAAATGCAGTGAGGATTGTTGCTGCTTTGCACAGGAGGGAAAAAATAAAAAGGTTGTCACTGGAAAAAATGCTTGATTTACTTCTAGTTAAAACAAAGTCCATGAAAGAAATTGCCATTAAGCGTGTTAAAAACAAAAATCTCTTACTGGTGTGAGGACAGGTCATACTGTAAGCTACTTTCAGGCTTTAATAGACATTAATTGTTAGCTTATGGCCAATATACTTTTAAAGTATTTTCTTCTCATATAAAGATGCTACAAGATGGTCCCATGTTGTGAAAAGTCTGTTGTTTGTCCGAGTTAAAGCTTAAAATACAGCTGTGTTATTGAAAAGTTATTTTTAGCTGTATTAGCTTTGTAAGTTCAAAATCAGTACATTTTTTTTATTCTTCAGATTGACATGTGCACACATTTGTGATTAAGAAACACAAAAAAATTAGTTAACACCATACGAGGAAAGCATCTTTTTTAGGGCGGAAATGCCCTTTCAGTAAGGTATACCAAAGGTTTGCATGCTGTATAGGAATTGGGGCTAGCCATGCTAGATTTATCTTGTTTTTGTTTAGTCGTACATCATGTAAAGCAGTCTCAGAGAAGTGGATATTCAGGAGCAAAGAAGGAAAATCATCATGTTTAATTACTTTGAAGTGCCAGAACTTAACCTGCAAGAGCTTTTTTCAGCAAGGTGAGGAGCATGGAAATAAATCTGTCCCTGGAGATCAGCAGAGGAGTTTGTCTGCGATTTCCTGATCATAGTTTGTTTGATTCTTCAGTACTATTCCCTAGAAGCTGATTTACTGGGCCTGGCTAGATTAGACAGCAATCAATGAGAGTTTGAATTCCTTTTTTTTTCTAGTATACCCAAAGAAATCTTTATTGTGGATTTAACTTTCATGGCTTTTTCATGTGGTTTCAGCTACAGTATTTGCCATGGATGTGAATGCTAGTAGGAACCTTTAAATCTTTCATTTTTAAAATGTTTGTCATGTTAATTCTCATGCACAGAAACCTGAAAACAACTTCCCAGGGACTTTAATTTCACAGAACAAACTGAACAAAATCTATGTACTGATATTTCTAGTTTCTCAAGTGCCTGACAGCCCCTGCCTGTCCTAAAAACTTGGAATTTTGTGTTTATGACTAGAGAAAGGAGAACTTGTTTTTGTTATGTGCTGGTAAAGTAATCTCTTGGTGCAATATGCAACTTTTTAACTGGATGGGGATTTTGCCATGGAGATAATGAGAGACTTTGTATCTGATGTGCATTTTTTTTGTTTTGTTTTGTTTAGTGGGAGACTTTGATAAGATCTGGCGTGAGCACTGTGAGGATGAGGAAACTCTGTGTGAATATGCTGTGGCAATGAAAAACCTTGCAGATAATCACTGGGCAAAAACTTGTGAAGGGGAAGGCCGAATTGAATGGTGTTGCAGGTAAATAATGAATTTGAAACACGCAATTGCATGCTTTTACTTGCAGTTATTTATAATACAAAGCTTAATTGTTTTTTACTTTTTGCCAATATTTAACATTTGTCCTATAGCGTATTAATAATTTATTGCTTTCTTAAAGAAATAATTTCTTAATGTTCCAGCTTACTAAGGAAATAGCTTATGGAGTGTTTTGTCATTAGGTGATCCTTTTTTGAAGTATTTTCAACAAACAATTTCTTTTTCTCAAATACTGAAGCTCTTTGCAAATAAACCTGTGAAGTGATTTTCCATGCTTTTGAAGCTCAACTGAATAAATGCAGTGAGTGTAACTCAAGTTTAATTTTCAGGGGTTTCGTTTGATTTATGCATATTATAGTGTTTGATCCCTAAATGCAGATCTCTGGTGCTTAATTTTCAATTCTTAATCTCCCATGACAGACTTTACCCCTGTGAAACTTGTTTTAAATGTATTTAAAACTCTAAAATTCCTGTTAGTCATAAACATCTAGTTTTTCTTGGGCTATCTGAACTGTAAAGTCATGAAATGAGGAACCTAAACTATTTCAGTCCCTGAGGAAAATAAATAGTAAAAAGAGGAGAATTGTTGGTTGTTCAGAATTTCTGCATACAGTTGGCATCCAAAACATACTGTGGAGTCTGTACAGAAGAATAAAAGAAAATTCTGTCGAGATTTAAATGGGAAGAGAATGTATCAATGGTCTTGCCATTGGGAAGGGAATGACTTCAGAAAACCAAAAAGTAATCCTGTGTGCCAGTTTGTAGGTCCTGCAGGTGAGTGTTGCAAAGTGCTGAGCAAAGAACAGTAGATGTGGTATTGTTAAATTTAAATTCTCTTGAGCCCATAAAACAAAAAAGAGAAGAGGAAATTTACTGTGAAACAGTTGATCTTGGTGGCAGCTTGAGCTGTTCTGTGACTTCTGGAAATGGAACAAGTAATAATAAGCTGAGGTTTTTTCCCTAGCATAAACTCTTAAATGTTTGAAAACTGTTCCATTACTTACCAATGTTTTATCCTTTAGCTTAGAAAAAAGCCATCATAGACAAGTGTTTCTTTATAGACGCCTTTTTGGACATGCTTTGTGTATCTATATCCCAATTACATGAGATGTGTCTTACAAAGACCTAAGCCCAAAAAT
Source organism: Sterrhoptilus dennistouni (assembly GCA_013397095.1). Taxonomy (NCBI): domain Eukaryota; kingdom Metazoa; phylum Chordata; class Aves; order Passeriformes; family Zosteropidae; genus Sterrhoptilus; species Sterrhoptilus dennistouni. The sequence continues at coordinate 75,541 of VWZU01002663.1, read as the reverse complement.
GGATGCAGTGTTTCAATGGCTTTGTCAGGGACAAATAAAATAGATTTTATTGAGGTTGTACTAGACTCTCGTTTATGTTATTGGCCTATTTTGTTGATTTTGTGTTTTGTTTGGCTTTTTTTGTTGGTTTTGTTCTTTTGTTTGTGTGCTTGTTTTGGTGGTAGTTTTTTTGGTAATTGGCACGGCACTGACTTTCGCTCCTTTGTGTTCCCCAGCTGCCTATTTCTGTGTTACAGGCTTCCTGAGTCGCTAGTTGTTTACTTGTATTTGTGCTATTCATTATTTCTGTGGAAATGCTTAAACTTACATTTCTTTTTACTACATTACACTACTTTGAATCATATTGAATTCTAATACTGTGATTTCTTACAGCGTCTTCCTTCCACCCTGCCCTGTTTTGGCATCATTCTCAGATCACTTACAAGGAACTGAAACTGACTGTTCCACAGTTCAGGTTATCTGTGAAAAAAGGTAGTGGAAAAAGTTGTACTGGACCCAGGGCAGATTCCGTGGAACACTGCTTGATATTCTCTTACAATATGGTTGTCAATTAGTATGTGAAACATTGTCAATAGAGCTATGTGTTCTTACTTTAATTTCAGCTAAGCAGTAATCCCTTAGCTTGTGGCAAGTTTGTCTGTTACCCTTTAGGATAAGATAATGTTTCTCATGGACAGTGATGACTTGTATATAGAAGGTTTTGGGTTCCCACGTGGTTTCTGTTATAGATCATTTATGAAGTAAACATTGAAGTAAATGTCCAGTTTGGGCTTTGCAGCCTGAGCTCATATTAGGGAGACTATCCACCCACTAAGAGACACTGAAATGCTCTGTCTTGGTATAAAGGTTCAGATAAAGCACATAGCTTTTCAGTTTAAAAGTCAAAGGATCAGGAGTTTTTACATTAGTAGAAAAAGAAAGGGTACTTTTCACTTCTTAGATTATACCGAGGCCTGGATTGCTAAATACTGGAACAAATCAGGTCGACTTTGCGTTCTGCAGCTTTTTGTTTCTTCTCACAGGTCCAAGAAGTGCGCCAGGCTGGCGGTAGGTCCCATTGTTGTTACTCCTCCTTTGCCTGGGTGCAGAACTGTGTGCAAGAGAACTTGCATGAGACTTATGTGAAAGCTTTTGCTCAATGCTTACTGCGATGTTACCATGACAGCAGGAAGGTAGCTGTTTCATAACAGATGAATTTTAATTTGTGAATGGAGTGCTGAGAATAGTTTGAAACCACCAGTGTATGCCTCCTGAAGAAAGGAGAGACTGAGTTTTGTTTTAATTTGAAGGAAGATCTTTTCAGTGATCTGAAACTGAGAAGTGTTTTTTCCATTAGTTAAAAGGGGAAAAAAAAAGTACAAAAGACTTTGTGGGATTTTGTTCTTTCCTTCATTTTCCTTGTATTCTCCTAGGATCTGATAAAATAAATCAGATAGTGTAGAATAACCACTAGAGACGCTATGTGTACTTCTCAGGATCAAGAATAATAATTTTGCTTTTCTTTCAAAAGTCTTTCTGGCTATTTAGTTGAAGACACTGGAAAAATTCTGACATTAATCCTTAAACCAGATGACATAAAGCTTCCTTCTTTATTAGTGTTGATTTAAAGAACAAGTATTCAGACTCTAGAAACTGTAAAAGATAGAAAGCAGTACAAGATAGACTGTGCTGGTGGCCATAATGTTGAGTTATATTGGGCCAATTTTGTTTATTGTTTCAGGGAAACATGACAGAACTGTGGTGAGAGGGACGGGGGAAGAGGAATTAAAACTTTATCTGCTTTCAGATCCAGGTTTATGATCCCCTGAGTGGTAAAAAGTCTGGGCAGCACTCAACTGTTTCTTCCTTCCTTCCTTTATATATATTTAGAACATTGAATATGAGTAGCAAGTGGTATTTGCAAATTAACACTTCTGTTTCTCTTTCATTTATATTACAATACAAAACTTAAAACAGATTAAGATGGTGTTTACTCTGAATAATTGTTGTAACTCTTTAATTTTTGCTGACGTAGATAGGCTGGTAAAGCTTTGTATGGACAATGAATGCCAGCCTGTTCTGGTTCTAGTTAGAACAGAATAAGCTAGACCAGCAGGATTGCTTCTTTCTGTTGCTTTCGCCTCAGCATTAAGACTTGTGTTGACTTGACTGTTTTTTTTAAAGAGCAAAAAATAAAATCTGCTCTTCTGATTATCATGACAAAAAAAAATATCTAGACCTGCATATTTTTAGAAAACTCTTTTGACTGTTTAGTGAGCAAAGAAATACAGTCCTGATGAAATTAATGACAGGTGAGTACAGAACTGTTTGGAAACATTTGCAGAGAATAGATGTGAGAAGCTTATCTTTAAAATGTGATTTACTGAGAAGGATTCTGTCAAAGGTCTGTCCCTGTATCCATAACTAATCAATACTTTTATTAGCTGTCTGCTAGAGTAAAGTATAGTTATTAAATTTGGAAATGAGACCAAAGAGAGAGGAACTGTCACTCTGAGAGTAGAATTAAAATGAATACAGTTGTAAACTATACTAAACATTATCTACTATATTAAATATCAGCTGTACAAATAAAGGCCAGGGAATTGTGTCAGTCTTTCAAAAAACTGTTTGGATTCTGAAGCAGGCCACAAACTGAATGTGGTCATGGGATGGTTTTGCAATAGAGGCAAATACCATACTTGAGTGTATGAGATTGTCCACAAGATATGTAAAGTACTACTCTGACTTTATTTAGCATTGCTCTTAGCCAAAATATCACCTTGGCCACTGCATTTAAAAAACAACAAACAGCAGCTCAACTCCAAGAAAGATAAAGAAATTATCAAAAACCTTCTATTTTTTTCCACAAAAGCCTTGGTGTTCTTTTCTAGAAACTAGAGCTGTCTAGGCAAGAGAAGAGAAAGCTAAGTAATCTATTAGAGGATCTTTGAGAATAACAGATCTCTGCTAGAATTGGAAAGCTGATCCTGTTTATTTGGAGGATTGAATGAATGAGTGTTTGCAAGTCCCTTCAACACTGTTTTGCAGGTGTTTCTGATGAAGGCAATTAATTGAGCAATTCACTGCAAGGAGGATGGAACTGAGGACGGTGGCAGAAACAACAGGAGGGGAACCATTTCAAGTGGGAAAGGATAATGTTCAAAAAATTAAGACTGTCATATAAATGACAGTCTTAATTTTTTGCTGTTAAACACATTGTTTACTGGTGATACTAAATTGTGAGGAGCTGTTAACTCCCTTGAAGGCAGGCAGGCTCTCCAGAGAAACCCCAACAGATTAAGAGAGCTAGGCAATCACCAACTGCATGAATTTTAACAACAAGTGCCCGATTCTGCGCCTGAGGTGGGGCAACCATGGATGTATGGATGGACTGGGGAATAAATTGCTGGAAAACAGCACCAGGGAAAGGGGCCTGGGGGTCCTGTCAATGGCAAGTTGAACATGAGTCAGCAGTGGCCCTGGCAGCCAGGAGGACAACCTGTGTCCTGGGGTACATCAGGCACAGCATGGCCAGGTGGGCAAGGGAGGGGATTGTCCTGCTCTGCTCTGCACTGGGGCAGCCTCACCTCGAGTGCTGGGGGCAGTTTTGGGTGCCACAATGTAAGAAAGATATAAAGCTATGGGAGAGTGTCCAAATGAGGGCAACCAAGATGGTGAAGGGCCTTGAGGGGAAACTTAGGTCACTTGGTCTGTTCAGCCTGGAGAAGGGAAGACTGAGGGGAGACCTCACTGCAGTTACAACTTTCGCATGAGGGGAAGAGGAAGGCCAGACACTGATCTCTGTGGTGACCAGTGACAGGACACAAGAGAATGGTCTCAAGTTGTGTCAAGGGAAGTTTAGGTTGGATATTAGAAAAAGATTCTCCACCCAAAAGGTTATTGGGCACTGGAACAGACCTCCTCAGGGAAGTGGTCACAGCACCAAGCCTGACGGGGTTCAAGAAGTGTTTGAAAAATATTTTTGTGCACATTGGGGCTATTCTCTGTGAGTTCAGGAGTTGGGCTTCAGCGACCCTGATGGATCCCTTCCAACTCAGGATATTCTATGATTCTATAACTACTTTGTTCTGACAAGAGCATCATTCATTGAGCACTAGAGCTAATTAAAGCAGTGATCATATGATAACTGCTGACTGTTTTCAAGTTCTTTGAATCCTCTGGCAATAAAAGATATTACCTCTAGAAACTGGCTTGGGGTGGCCACAGCCCAAGAGAAACATATGATTACAGATCTATTTGCATTTCTCAAAAGGAAAATGTCTCAAACCCCTAGAATTGAGACCAAATATCGAAAACAAATTGGAAAAATGTATTACGTACAACTTTCTCAACTTGAAATCTAAAAAAATATAATTATGCTGATAAAAAATTACAGTGCTTTACATTGAGAAACCTGGTGTTTTCACCTATGCTGAACATTCTGTTTCCTTAACTTGAAGCTGGGTGCACATGACAATCAGGAAATATTTTTAGTCCAAGGGAAACTTGACTGCTCTTCTAGGTATGATTAATGTATACAAGGCCAATTGAGTCAAGACTTCTACCGCCCTTGACTTTGGAGGTTGGGAAGTGGATAGGTTAAACCTTTAGAAGCATTTGCAATTTTATTTTTTTCAGGCTAGCAGCTGTGAGAGTGGACATTTTTAAACTTGTTCCTTAGTGTGTGGAAGGAGGGGAGAAACGTTTTGCAGCATAAACCATGATGAGAGGTCCAGACATTCCTTCAGCTCTGAAAGGAGGTTTGCTATTTCTCTGTACCCTCACTGAAAGCCATCTTCAGTATTAGGTTTTGGTTTATAAATATTCTAAGGAACATGAGTTAAGCTCACCTTTTCCACATTATAAAGCACAAGGAAAGATTCAGTCAATAAAACTGCGTGCTTGAATTCCTCAAGCATTGATTATAGCCCTGATTATCAGAAACTGCTTTTTGCTATGATTAAAGTTGACCACACTACCTTTAATTTATTTGTTTATTATTACTTGAGCGGAAGAATTAATTAACAATTCTGTTATGGTTTTTAAATTTCATATAGTGTTTCTTGACATTGTCCCCCTCATTTTTTTTCTTTTTTATTCCATTGAAATTTATGGATTTAGTATTCCTTTTTGAAAACAAAGCTTCTCTTTTATTGCTGGAGAGTATTAACAAAATCCTATGTATTCATATTGGCTTTTTCTGAGACTTTCTTTATGTCTCCAACCCAAATACCAGAGAGAGCAGGGGAGTCAACTGGAACAGGTTATTTAGTGTTTGAGATTTGAAATAGGGAAAATAAGTTTCACTGAGGAAATACAAAGATTTGATTTCTGATTTCTTTTTTAGAGCAAAGACATGAAGTGCACACTTCACCCAGAAACCTAACTTGTCTCCTCATCTAGGAAACTGAAACAGTTTAGGCCTGAAATATTTATTTCAGTTCACGTGAACTGTAGCAAGTGTCAGCTCAGAAAGCATTTACATTGCACAATTCGTCACAAGCGTGTTCATTGTAGAGCTAATATTGCGTCATCAGAGACTGAATGCTTAATAGTCAGTTAAAAATGGAGCCATGTCAGTTTTTAGAATTATAAAAGAAATTCCTTAATTTTGGCTTTTAGTTAATTGAGATGCTGTTCCTTTCTTGAGACAGTTGTTAAATGTAGAGTTTTATATAACTGCATACTCAAAACCAGAGTGATCAATGATGGCTTTTAATGGCTGTGAAGTTAAACATCTGGCTACATCCACAAGTTACCATGTGGTAAGCTACAGAGTGCATTATGTCTGCTAACTACCAGTGCAATGAGAGCCCATGTGCTTACTGTTACCCCACAGGAGGTGTGAGGGTCACTTCTGCAGGGGGAGTACATAGGCAACTCCTCTGAGAGCTCAGGAGCCAAAAGGGCAATGTGTAGTAATCATGACAGAATGACTGTGATGTCAGAAAAGCATAAAGGGAAGATATCCCGCAGTGGCTATGAAGTGCTGTGTGATCTAAGGGGTTTTTTTGTTTGGATTGGGTGGGTTTGGCTGGGGTTTTTTGGTACCCTGTGATACTGCACTGTAGAGCCTGGGATCTGAATGTGAAGAATTTTATCCATTCTTAGGCATTCCTGTGGCACTGGCCAGTTGTCCACCAGGGAAAATGCAGAAGGAGGAGATGCTTCTCTTTGTGGTTGACTTTGATAATGTCTTATGTGCAAATGAGGAAGGTCTTTTATGAAGAATATAGACTTATGAGAACTTGGTTGACAGATAGGGGTAGAAGGATGGAAAAACACTCATTTGCATCAGTACCAGGAATGAAGAAGAAATGGCTTCTCAGTGACAAGAGGAATTTGCACTTTACAAGTAGGTGGTTCTCCTGTGCTCATTAAGCTGGGTAGCATACCAGCTTCTAGGGAATTAAAAGGTTGATAACATGAATGGTTAGTCAAGAAGAAAAAAAACATATTCTTTGAGGTTGAGAATTCTCTCATGTCTTACATGTCAGTGCAACACTATTTAAAATGCCGTTGATTCTGGATGTTTCAAGAGCTGTAATGAGGGAAAAATACTTATAATAAAAATAAAGAGGCTGCAGGGTGCTAACCAAGTCGTACAGTAGCTGATAAATGGACAAAAAAGATTTTTCTTTCCAAGTTTTATTTCTTTGACTAATTGATACACAGAACTAAATAGTTCTAAATTGATTGCATGCTTATAAATAAATAATACAATGTGTAAAATACACCTTCATTAGCATACGAGAATGTATGTAAACACTAATGCAAGTGGGTTTTTTTCTGGAGTTCTTTTTTCTTTATTGATCTTTCTAAAATCTCTTTCCTGCTAAGCTAAGTGATTGGCTTCTTATACTTAGCTTATATTAGAATTGTTGTCTTTCCATACGTGTAGTCTCTAATGGATGGAGTTGCTACAATTTTGCCGTCTTTATGTCTGGCAGTATTGCAGCCTAGACTGGAGCATCTGTCCTATGAGGAAAGGCTGAGGGAGTTGGGCCTGTTCAGTCTCAAGAAGAGACAACTGAGAGGGGACCTCATCAATGTCTATCAGTATCTGATGGGAGGGTGTCAAGAGGATGGAGCCAGGCTCTGCTTGGTCATGCCAGCCAGTAGGACAAAGGGCAACAGGCAGAAACTGATGGGCAGGAAGTTCCACCTGAAAATGAGGAAGAACTTCTTTACTGTGCAGGTGACTGAGCACTGGAACAGATTGTCCAGAGAGGTGGAGTATTCTTCTCTGAAAATATTCCAGAACCTTCTGGACACAAACCTGTGCCGTGTGCTCTGGGATGACCCTGCTTGAGCAGGGAGGTTGGACCAGATGACCCTCTGCGGTCCCTTCTAACCTGACCCATTCTGTGATTACACATTTCTGAATCAAGGTGCTTATTTCCTACGTATCTTGAGGTAAAGTTACTTGTACCTGTACCTGTTCATGTATGTTTCCATCAAAGAAACTCAGTGCCACTCCAATGACTTTTTGTTGTTGTCCTTCACATCTTATATGATGAAGAGACTGGGTATATTTGATGCCTAAAATATCACCAAACCTTAGATAAGCCCTGTGTATACAAAGTCTGTTATTATTTATGATTTAAATGCACCATTATACCAGTGTGTCCATCCTTAAATCTGTGAAGTGTCATAATTCTGTTTCTGCTTTGTATAAGTCATTATTAAACTACGCTTGAATTTGTGTTTTGTGGAATATTTCCTTCAAACCTCTGCAGTTTTGTTAGAGGAAAATGGAGTGAATTTCAAAAAAGCATCATAAAAATTGTTGTTCAGAACATTCTTGTTGTTTCTGAACATTCTGAGTTGTTCAGAAAACATTAGTCAAACAAGTATTATTTCTGTTAAAATTTCTGTGCAAATATTTAGATGGCAACATTTAATTTAAAAAACTGAATCGTGCAGGGTAAGTCTGGCTTTTTAATTTCAAAGCATGATTTTTTTTCCAGTTCTAGTTATATTTTGTGGATGAAATTCAGTTATTCAGTTTCTCAGAAACTCATTTATTCACTAAACATAGTGCTTGCTTCTCTTACTCTAATGCTGACTACAGATCAAGGAATGCAAGTGCTATTTAACTTCTTTTGTAACATTAGTTTCTTTAAACTAGCTAATATTTTATTCAAGTATGATTAGATTATTTTGTTCTGGTTCCTATAAGAAAAAAAAGTAAATAAGGAAGTTTTTTTTTTCCAGGAAAAACTGAAAGCTAAAACAAGTCTTCCACAATAATACAGCTACTATCTGTTGCTTAAAAGAAAAAATGCCCAGGCAAACTCAATTAAAATTAAAAACTGCTGGATGTAAATTTGCACGTAAATCTGGATTAGGGTTTTTTTCCCCCCAGTTTATGTGCCAGCAAGACTCACATTTCAAAACCTTGTGTTGACAGCTAGTTGATAACTCTGTCCTGTAGTGGAGAACTGAGCTGAAGTTTACCTTCTGGTGATGTTCTGACAAGACTTCTGCTGTCTTACTTCAAAAGTCTATCCAGATAAAAATATTTTGAATCTATTTACTCAGCTGTGACTTACAGCATAATTTGGGGGAAAAAAGACCCCAATAACCCACCACTCGATTATGTGTTCTTGGGTGTATCACATCTTTTTAAAGCTGACTTACCAAAGTTGAAATGAAAGCAGATCCGTTTAAAAGCTGACAGCACTTGTATCTCTTAACCCTCTGGTATGTATCTTAGCTATAGTACTGACTAACAAGAGCATTCAGTTTTCCTGGGGCATTTTTCTTTTTGTCTTTTCAGTGTATGCCGAGAATATTTTCAGAATGGTGGAAAAAGAAAAGCACTTGAGAAAGATGAAAAAAGAGCACTTCTTGCTTCTAAGACCACTCCAGCTTTAAATGTTCCTCAGACTCCCAAGATTGAAGGTCCTTTGCCAAACTTTGGCTTGACAAATCATGAAGCTATGACAGAAGAGTAAGTTTTGCTTGTTTTGACTTCTTTTCTTCTTTTATGAGTGTTAAAACTTGCCCTGACATTTTTTTCTCCATAACATGTTAGATCGGTCTGATATATTTTTAATAGTTAAGAAAGGGAATTTTCATGTGAATATATGCATTTCAAGAGCTGTTTATGTTGTAGTGTATTTTGGTAAATGCCATAAAAAAATTGCTTGAGAATGACAACTTAGTCATCTTCATTTTAGTGCTATAGCAATTTCACTTAAGTATGTCATTGGTGTGCAATGCAATTTATATTAAACCTTGAGGTGAAATAAGGGAGATGTTAATTAAGTTAGAATCTAATGGCTGTTCAGCACTGTTGAAAAGTCAATTGCTTATGTAAGTACTAAGTGCCAAATGTAAATATCAGAGTACTTAAAACTTTCTCTTCATAAATAATTGCAGAGAAACTCTTGATTCCAATTACACACTTCAAAAGCAATTTGGAATTACAACCCTTAACTTTTAATGTGCTAGCTTTCTGATGACTGGCTCTGCAGAACTTGTAGTATCCTTGAGGTATTTTCCAAACAAGAGTTTTAATTTTGTTTGTGACCTTCACTCAAATAAGAATTTTATTTTTGGCATCCAAGACTAACTTCTTTATTTCTGAAGTCCCACCCTCCTTTTTTTTTTTCCTAAATAACCCGTGTCGTGTTTGTGACTATTCCATGTGTGATGGAAAAAAACTCGTATTTTGCAAGTACAATGAAATTATGAGTTCATAAGCATAGAACCTATGAAAGTTATTACTTGTTTCATATTTATTATAGATTAGTTCCTAGAACTTCCTGCAATAGTGTTTTTTCTGTTGTGTAAAGAGATTTTTTTCCTTGATTGTAGCATGTCAGCAGTTCAGCACTTATTTGAAGCTAGGTATAGTATCAGTTAGGGCCAGAATGACGTGTTACTAATGTTATAGAAGGTGTATCTTTCCTTAGGAGAGGGTGTCTTTTGTGTCTCTCATGTTTGTTTAAATCAATAGGTTTGATAATCATATACTCTTTAAAGCTATCTACCAGTGAGAGGCATTGTCAGGATAAAGCATTGGTTCTCTCTTTGCATCCTTTTGATGTCTCTTTGATCTCTGTCTTTATATTTTCTGCAGTTACTAGTGGCTGTTGCAGAGACAACTTCACCTGCCTTCTTGCTACCAGTTGTTTGTAGCCTTCCCTTTTGTTCTAATGTGTACAGAAAGGAGTTGAGAATTTTTATAAATTATTTTAAAAGTATCTGTTAGTATAGTGAGTGCTGATGATTTTTATTTTCATTCTCAAAACTTGAAAAATATATATACTCCTTAAGACATACCTGGCAAAGGCAAGTTTTGCAATGTTTACCTGAGTAAGCTACAAACGATGGTAGGTTCTTAATAGCTGTACAGACCTTGAACAAGGCATTACTGGTCTAAGTTACTGCTCAGAGAAATGAAAATTCATTTTTTTTCTTGATGCCTTACAGAAGAAATTACAGAGTTTATCAGAAAGAAAATGGATTATGTATTACACAAAGCAGAGATCTCTCCTGAAATGTTTTATCATGTCTACACTGATCTAGTAGTGAAGTCTCAAACTTGGTACAAGGGATATGGAGGAGCCTATGCATAGTATTTAAAGACTGTCACTCCATTGTGGTCATGTAACCGTAACAATATAAGTAAGAGTTGTGCATTTGTCTACCTAAGCCTGTGACTCTTTGTTCTATTCTGGGAGGTGTAAAGACAATAATTCTGTTCATCCCATATATAATTCTCTCTCAAGTAATATATAAATATATATAAATAAGGTAGCTTTTGTAAGTAGGAAGACAGAATATATCACAGTGATTTTTTCACTGTACCATAGGTGAAGTGGCTGTCCTGGAAATTAGAGCCTTCTGGGATTTGCTGCTTAATTTAATCTGTACAAGTATTTCATTGAACACTTCAGAGGGAACATGTTTAGATCTCTTTTTTATGGGAAGTTTTCTCTGCACTGTAGCATCCTGTTTCCTCTTGTTAAGTTTCCTTCCTTCTATATGTTCATTGATTTGTTGTTACCATATTGGACTCTCATAGAATGCAAGCATACATACAGGCATACATTTTTGTGTTTGAATGAGGAAGGATCTGTCATTAGTGTCCCCATTTGCTGGACAAGGAGATACAGTTCTGAGAAACTTCAGACTACCCTTATGTGGGAGAGACACTACTTGACTTCAGTCCATTTATGGCTACTAGGATCTCCCTACACAGTATCCAAATTCCTGTTCCAAGTCTGGAAAAATTGTTGTTTTCATCTTCATTCTGAAATCTCACTCAGTACTGATTGACTTATAGGGTAGCTTGGTAATATTTGCAGCTTTAACTTAAAGGTAAGTTGCACTATTTGCCTTGGTCATGGTGGTATTTTGAGAGAGGTATGCCCTGGATATCTTCTGTTCCATGTAGAAGCAAAATGCTTAAACTTGCCATTATTATTTTGTCAAATGCAATAAGCCATTTTCTCTTGCTTTTCCAATATCCTCTCTCTAGTATGTTACTTGGAGTCTCGAAGGAGCCCAGAGAGCCCAGGTCTCTTACTGATGCTTAGAGGCTTTTTTTTCTTTTCTGCTTTGTTGTTGCTATAAGTACAGCTATGGCTTGGTTTTACTCCATTGGCCCTGTACCTCTGTTTCTGAAAGTTTTTGCAGTTAACTGTCTCTCCAGGGCTGAGCCTTTCCCAGAAACAGGACAAGTTAGATTTTGGAGATTCCAATTGGTTTTGGCTACAGAAACTTGAAGCAAAAAAACATTTTCTTTCTGGAAGGTTATTAGCATTCTCATCTCTGTGAAGTCCCTGTGAAAGCTGTGACTTTGCCTCTGTTAATGCATTTTTGATATCCTAAGATGTTAAAAATCATTGTGGATTTTTTTTTCAGATCGTAACCCTGTAAATGGTGCAATTTATGTAGCTGTTTTCTGTTTTCCTTTGTACTCCATGAGATTTTAACTCTGGTGTCTAGTGTGACTTCAAAATCAGTAAATACTACAAAAAGTTAAGTAAGAAACACAAAACAGTGTGAGAAAGCCTGTCTAGTGGACACAACATTTACCATTTTATTTGATTACTACAAGTGCACAAGTTAACAGTATTACAGCTGCTCTGAACAAAACTCTTCTGCTTGAGGACCATCTGCTTTTATTGATGGAGCTTGGTTCTTTAGGTATCTCAGCAATTGAAGTAATTCACTTCTGTTAGTCACTACTGTGGTCATCTGTGACAATCTTTTGTGTTTCTTACCTGTAATTGTAACTCAGAATACAGCTTTAAAAGTTATATTTGATAAAACTTAATTCTTGCTGCTTCTTAGGTTCCTTCACTCCTTGGGAAAAATCAGATTACTTGATGTTGGTAGCTGCTTTAATCCATTTCTGAAGTTTGAAGAATTTCTGACAGTTGGCATAGACATTGTTCCAGCTGTTGAGGTATGTAATGTTTGCTGTATTTAATATAAACTTGATCCTCAGATTTATGGAATACCTCAAAATGGCTGTAAAAAAAGTACATTTAATACTTATATGCTTTCTAAATATCTTTTAGTAGGAACTAAGCACTACATCCTTTCCCACGAACAGCCTCTAAAGTTGTGTCTTCTTTTAAAAATACGGTTTTTATCCCAGAGCCATGCCTTTATAATGGTATTATAAATCTTGTAATTAAAAAAAATTAGTAGCTGTCATTTATTGATATTTCAGATGAGTCCTTGCATTTTAAAAGGTCTAAGTAACTATTAAGTAGGCTTATTCTTAGGCAAGAACCTCTCAGAAGCTGTGTTCGCTGACAGAAGGAAATGATCAGTGACTGTATTTATGGAGTTTTTAAGGAAAGATTTAGTAATCAGAAGTGCACTATAAGGGATAATTTCTGTTTATTGCTAGAAATATTTTTAAGCTTCCAAAATTTATCAATATATTTGGGGTAAATTGCTTCATTTTCTGTAGGCACTAAGGTTCTCAAATGCCTTAATTCTACTGTAATTATATCTTCTTTCTGTCTTTTGCTCTTGACCCTTCTTCTGTCGGCACTCATTCCATTTATCAACAATGCAAAAGGATAAAGTAGAATAAATTATTTTTAGAAAGACACAGAAATACATTTCTGACAGAAAACAGAAAAGCCTTTGACTCTACACATCTTGACTACTTACAGTTAAAAATCAGGCTCTGTTAAAATCTGTGGCCTTAGGTAACCCTCTTTAGAAGCAGAGAGGTGAAAAGAAGTGTAGAGGTGAAATAATACAGTTAACTGGAAAGTAATGTTTTCTTATTTGCTGCAGTGTGATTTACATACTCAATGCCTGGTAGTTTGTTTTTGTTATCATGTTTAGTCCATTAACACCTCATTTGTATTTTTCCATATATGCTGAGAGATACTGAAAGATATTCTTTAAAAATTTGAGTCTGATAAATTGCTTTCAAAAGCAATTCGATGTTAGTTCTGTATAAAACACAAACTTTGGGTAGATTTTGTCTTGCCTAATTTGAAACACAGGCATCATGATTGCTTTCTACCACTTTGGAGGCTGTAGGGACAGTGTTTAGGGCTGTTGGGCATGACACAGGAGGTAAAAAAAGACACATGCCACTGAAATGGCAGCCTGTGGCATTTAAAATGGTAATACATGGCAAGTGAATTTCTACCTATGATATATAGATCCTTAGTGTCTACATCTCAGATTCTAAGTTCTAATTATAGTCAGTGAATACCATTTAACTATTAAAAAGAGTTAAACCTAAATAGCTGCTGTTCAATGTTGAGGTGAATTGGGTTCTGTATTGACTAATTCTCCAGTGACTATAATGGCAGCCTAGGTACCTAACATGAATTGAGCCTAAACATTAATTTTTGAGTATGCCTAGTTAATATTTTCCTATCTTCTAATCTGTTGTTCTGCTTTCATAAGAAAGCTACATTTGTTCTCGTGAAGATCAATTTAAATGTACAGTGACCAAAACCTTTATTGGGAAAAGTCCTGAAAAAGTAACTTCTGTGGGTTTAAAGGAGGAGCATATGCAATTTCTATGTACTAACTAGTTCTTTAGATTCTCTCCCAGTAAAAGGGAACAATAAGATAATTGATTTCTGGTTGTCTGACATGGTTAGTACCATAGCTTCATGGTAGGAGCTTCCCAGAGTGCTGATGTCCATGTGGTTACACACATGCTTACCCTGAGGCCTGTCTCAGGCTCACCAAATCTTTGACTCTCTTGGATGCTTTGGGTTGTTCAGGGCACCTTGAAGCCTGGTTATTGCAAGTGTTCTCGGAGGGACAGGGAGTACAGTTTTGAGCAGTCAAATGCAACTGCTAGAATAAGCTTAGTCCTACTTCCAAAACAGAATTAATGAGCCCTGATGTACTGAAGATGACTCTACTTTGAGCTGCATCAGCACCATAACCTTCTGAATAAGTTTATCTTTAGGCCAGCAGTTGCCTGGGCTGATTTAAGTTTTTCAGAATGACAGTCAGAGGTTTATTGTGGTAGTTAATGTCATCTCCTGGCTTGGAAAATTTATCTTGATAAATTGTGGTAAAAGCTGAATATAAAATAAACTGGTAAAATTTTCTGATATAGCAGATTTCTTAGGTAAGATACTAAAGTACCTTTTAAAGTACCTTTTAAAGCAAGTTGAAGCACAGAGACTTCTTACAAAGCCAGTTTTTTAAATAGCGTTAATTAGAGGGTTAAATAGCTTTTTTTTAATAAAAAAAAACATTATCCACCTTCATATAGAAATGCTTTGGATATATACTAAGTAGTTGAGTAATGCTTCAATTTATTTGGAAAAATAAGAAGGATGTAATTGTGGAAATACAAGGAAAGGAACCGAAATGTTAGTTATATAACTAAAGGATCAATGTCTTCACTTAAAAATCTTTAGAATCTCTGTTTCACATACAGAGAATGCAAACTGTAGAGTATGGAAATATATTACCATTGAAGGTTTTTGGGTTTTGAGAGGCAGGGAAACTGCTTAGCAAGATTAGTTTTTTCTTTAGTTAGGCACCATGCACTCACTTCCAGTGTCCTGGTGTAAAGTACATTGAGGGAAACGTGCATTACGAGGAGCTAGGAGGATGGAAACTGAGACTGGAGTGTGCAGCAGATATTATATTGGAGTAGCATAGTCTGAGACCAAAAAAAAGGCTGGAAGAGTACTGGAGTTAAAAATTAGAATATATATCTCGATACTTGAGGATCCCTTCCAACTCACAATATTCTGTGCATTATCTGTGCGAATTATTCACTTAAGTAGGATTATGTTCTTAAATGTAGTGGATGCACTGAGATACAACTGCTGTTTCAGTGTCTCTGAGGACTTAAACATTAGTTCAAGACATGTATATCAAAAGTTTAGTAGCAAATTCTAGTTTAGCAGCTTTTTTGTCCTAAAGCTGATTACAGATTCCACTTGAAACATGCCTTAGTCCCGAAATTTTCTTTAACATTATTTCTGCATTACTAATTTGTGTTTCTCCACTACTCAGAAATACTTGCAGTCTAAATTGTATTTTTCAACTGTATATGTACGACCATTAACTTTTTAACTCCGGAAGTTTTGAAGTTCTAAGTAAAGTTAGTGTGTAACTCTGACCAATCAGTTTTCAAAATGCTTCCTTCTTTTAAAACTTACCACTGTAATTTCCTGTTCTCAGTATTACAGGGAAACAGAATATAGCCCTACAGGTATAAGGGTTACAGTTAAAATTGCTTGGCTATACCCACATAATGCAAATCTTTTTCTGGATCTTCACATACTGAAGGCTGAGATTAGAGCTAACAGAAAATAAATGAGATTTTTTTTTTTGAACATTGACTACTTTTTGTAATTTTCTGCTTACTCTTGGAAGGGCATGTGATTTTATATGAACAGAAATAACATTCTCTTCTACTTGAAAACAATTGTGTATATTAGTTCCTTTATGAATACACTTGGAATAGTGTTCTAGTAATCTTTTCTGAACGTTGCTTCATAAAATACACTTTTTCTACTCTTTTTCTACTGGTACTATTTTCATGGTATTAAAATGCAACAGATTTAATTCCACCTTTCTGATGGAATTCTTCCACAGAATATTTTGTATCTACTTTCATATTTACTTACCTGTTTAATGTCTGTCATTCACTAAACATTCTGTAGGCATTAAGAAGAATTTTTCTTGCTATCAGATCACAACATTATATCTTACTACTTTTTTCAGTCCCGGGTTTTGATGAAGTATCAAAACTTACATTGACTAAAGCACATGCATTTATTTTTTGACTGCTTTGTGATTAAGGATATTAAGAGTTTATTCTTCAGTATGTTGCATTGTGGTGTCATTTCTAGTCTTCAACAGCTTGAGTACACAAATGATCAACAGATGATTTGTAGTCCTTAGCTTCCTTTGATAACTGCCCAAATGTGTACCACTGCACTTTGCATCTTTGCAAAGCTAAAACATAGATATGCATCATTGCTGCAAATCAGTTTTGTAACTTCAGAATCTATATTGTCTTGTTATTCCTTGTGTCTTTACCAGTAAAAAAATTACACTTTTTTTCAAGTGACCAAACTACTGAGTTTTTTGGATTCTTTTTAAAGAACTGGTAGAAATTCTGAGGTATCAAATTTAGTTTCTAATTACTTATTTCAAGTTTATAAAAACCTATAAAAGGATTTCATTTCCTGTAAAAACACAAGCAATCTGAGTTCTTAAATAATTTGTGAGATAGTTGATTCAATACTTTTTTCTTTTGGGGATAATTTTTTTTTAATTAACTGTTCTCAGCTATCAAATCTCTAGTAAAACACTGCGCATCTAAACTTTTGCATATATGTTAAATTTTTCTTTTAGATTGATTTAATAGCAAGAGGAGTGTTCAGCAGGCTTGACATCTCTTTAATGGAGTCATTGATTTTTCTGTGGATTTGGTTGTATTTGCTCTTTAAACTAACTTTGTTTGGTTTTCTATTTTTGTCACTCCACCAGAGCGTATACAAATGTGACTTCCTAAATCTTCAAATTCAGCAACCTCTTCAACTGGCACAAGATGCAATAGATGCCTTTCTTAAGCAACTGAAAAATCCGATTGATTCTCTACCTGGAGAACTGTTTCATGTTGTCGTTTTCTCTCTTCTTCTTTCTTACTTTCCATCACCCTATCAACGATGGATATGCTGCAAGAAGGCACATGAACTTCTGGTATTAAATGGCTTATTGCTTGTAATAACTCCTGATTCATCTCATCAGAATCGCCGGGCTATGATGATGAAAAGCTGGAAAATTGCCATAGAGTCCTTGGGTTTTAAACGCTTCAAGTATTCCAAGTTTTCTCACATGCACCTGATGGCATTTAGGAAAACTTCCCTGCAAACAACAAGTGACTTAGTTAGCAGGAACTACCCAGGAATGTTGTACATCCCACAGGATTTCAACAGCATAGAGGATGAGGAGTATTCCAACACGGCCTGCTATGTTCGGTCAGACACAGAGGATGAACAGCTAGCTTATGGTTTTATGGAGCTACCTGACGCTCCCTATGACTCAGACTCTGGAGAAAGCCAGTCTAGTTCCATTCCTTTCTATGAGCTAGAAGATCCTATATTGCTTCTAAGTTAATGTAGTTGTTGAAATGCCCTTTCAGTCAAACCTCTTGCTTAACTAATTTTGCTATACTAACATGGGCTCAACACAGAAAAATGGTTTGCATAAAGAAAATGCAAAGGTTTACAGAGTTTGCTATTTTTTTCTACTTTTGAATTTTAAAATTTATTCTTGTATGAAAGTGAAAAAATACAAGTTTTATGCAAATGACTCATGTCATAGCATAAATTGCTGTTACTTTCTTTAGATTTGTATCACTATTTTTTTTTCCAGAAAGGTACCATTCTTTTCTTTAGTGCTGTGAAGTGTGAATTCTATTTAATTTGTTAAATGTTGTTTCAGTATTTTAACTCAATGTGGTTGAGCTTAAGGCACTGGAGTTGATGGGCTTCTGAGAAGTATATCTAGGAAGAAATAATTTGCACTTTACTGAAATGTGCAGATAGGTTAAGACACTTGGTTAAAAATGTCCCTTCTTAATTTTGGAACAAAACTTTTTTCTTCCAAAATTTGTTTCACTCCGATTAAGCCTGGGCTGGAGAAACTATAATGCTTGCACATTTGATTTGATGTTTATTGCAGCCCTCTTGACGTAACACCAAAACACTGGAATATATTCATCCACAGTTACACATACTGTGTAATTTCATTGCATAAATAGCAATTTCTGAAGAAGTTTTTCCCCCAGAGGAGTATGGTACGTCTTAGACAATGATGTTTCACTTCAAAGCTGGAATATGTTTTGCAGTTTTATGACAATACAAGCACTAACATATGTCAGTATTTCCCCAACTATGGTGTTCTTTATTCTCTTAAAACTGTTTTTTTGGGGGGGACAGGGTGGGTTTTTTCATGTTTTAAAGTAAATTATTTATGTGTTTTAAAAAGAAACAACTTTTTCTTGAATTGTCCTTATTTGTAGACCTTCTGAGTTAGCCAGTGACTATAAACTGATTTTGTAAGAA
This sequence comes from Sterrhoptilus dennistouni, assembly GCA_013397095.1. Taxonomy (NCBI): domain Eukaryota; kingdom Metazoa; phylum Chordata; class Aves; order Passeriformes; family Zosteropidae; genus Sterrhoptilus; species Sterrhoptilus dennistouni. The sequence continues at coordinate 57,008 of VWZU01002663.1, read as the reverse complement.
GGACCATAACTGTACAAGTTCTTCAAGGACACACATATTTGCATAAAGCCATGTAATCCAGACCACACAAATGAAATTAACACATGCTTTTTGTTTGCTTATTAGGACCCAAAATTTCCCTCTTCATTTAAATAAAAACTGACTGAAAACTGGTCTGCACTGTAAGGAGATGAAACATTTTTATATCTATTAAGTTTTTGACTTGTGTAATTAATCTGTGAGTTTTTGCAGGAAAAATCAATTCTGTTCTGCAGTTAAAAAAAAGAGGATTCTTTATTAGTTTAGCTTAGATTTTCTTCCATGTAAAAATAATGGCCAGAATTTTCAGATTGGGATATTAGGCTCTTAAATCTATATGTAAGTGCCTAGTAGTAAATGATTTGAACTAGGTGCAAGATCATGATTTATTTCTGACTTCTGAAAATTGATAAGAAAATACTAATACAGTTTCACAGGTGATTGTGATGAAATATCTTTCACCATATTAAACCACCACATTATATTTATAATATGAAAGTTGCTAGATAAATTGAAGTTGTAGTGTGAATTTTACAGTGGTTGCTACAAAAATGAAACTTACTCCTTCCATTGAAGTTTTGCACTGAATGTGTCACAGTTTGACCTACCTGTTTTTCTTTTATAGTATTTCCTGCACAGAGTAATCGCATTGGTTCAGCTTACACTCAAATGTGATCTGGACTGTGGTGCGGTATTCTTTAACATAAGCTTTTTGTCTCTCTTCTTGAATTTAAAGCATTCCCAAATACCTAATTCAGATTTGTTACTCAGTCTGAATGATAGTTATACAAACCAAACAGTTCTATTCTGATGTGTAAAAAGAAGAAATTAATGTTACACATACAAAAGTCATGGTTCACTTGCTAATTTTGGTTACCGAGAATACTTCTCCAATGAAATACACAATGGATTCAAAATTGGCTTTAAGTCAGTATTTTCATTAAAATTTTTGTCACTGAAAGCCTTTCTTCCCAATTAACCACTGATTCCAGCAGTGTTCATGTTTAAATACTGCTGTAAATTCAGCTGTTTATGGGAGGTTAATATTTGCCTTCTTCAAAGTGTACCTAAAGTTTTAACTGATACTCGATTTAAAAACTAGTACACCATCAAACCTATGTGTTGGCATTGATTACTGTAAATTGGTTTGTGATTCATATACAAAGAAATGCAATTCGGATCAAGATTTATCTCCCAAAATACCTTAAATATTAAGATTTAAAGTTTAATCCTTTTTGGGAGGTTGGTGACAGCACTGTGGTGTAGGGACCTGAGATTCATAACAACTTGGTTTTCATTCTGATCATTCTAAATGCCCAAAGCAGGTTTATTGGTTATTTGGTTTTGTGGTTTATTGGTTTTTTTGTTCTTTTTTCGTTTGGTTTCTATTGGGTTTTTTTCACAAGGGACAGTAGATTGTGGTGGAGGAAGAAAGTGTGATTTACATAAATACTTACATCTCCCTTAATAATAAAGTGGTGATATCAGGAGTTGTATATTTGGCTTTGGTGCAAGAACATTATTTCTAGGTTATGAAATATTTGAAAATTATGACTGTGCAAGACATCTTTTGTTCTTAAGGTGCTGGAGAAGAAAAGAAAGAAAACATGTATTAGCATCTCTGTTGTCTTTTATGTCACTACTTTTGTGAACAAAGCACATTTATTAAAAAAAATCTGAAAAACCGAAAACATTTTTTAAAATTCTTTGGAGTAGAGCTGTTGTCTTTTTTTCTTTCAGTGCAGTCTGTTTATGCTGAAAGTCAGTGAAATCAATGCAAAGATATTTTCTTTATTTTCAAGGAGATAGTTGTCTCGGGTTTATTTTATAGCCCGTAACAATGTTAAATTTGATACTTCAGTTTCAGCTTTTGCATGTCAGTTGTGGTCTTTGCTTTTGGGCAGACTTTTGTAAGTTCTCCAGTTCATTCTGTTACCATGTTGCTTTGCCTGCCCACTTAGACGTGACCACTTTCTAATGCACTTCCTCTGATCTATGTCTACTTGTTCTTAATTTCTTCTCTATCTCACTGAAATACTTTTACAGCATCCATTGTATGTTGCCCCTTTGATATCATTATTGTATTTTTCTCCATTGTGGTTCTGAATACTGGAGGGAAAAGGATGGCAGTTGGAAAAGAAATCCAAAGAACTGAAAATTCAAGGCTCCTGCTTAGATACAAGTTCTAGGAAAACTGGATTTCAGCAGAGCTGAAGTGTGTCCCTAGCACTGCACAGCCTACCTGGTATGTTCTGGTCTCTTAAATGAGAGTGAAGATTACTAAATAACATTACAGTAAATAGCTGTGCTCAGTGTCGCTTCCTGCAGATCCTTTCTGCCTCATTCTGCTTCAGGAAAACTGCCTGACTTGCTTTACCCACCTGCAGTTCAGAGAGCCCCTGAGCAGCACTGGCATTCAGACTCCTCTTGTTTTGCCTCTCGGCCAGGGCAGGTGTTACCACGATCCAGAACCTTTCCCGTTGCTCGCTCACCTGCCTGCGAGGGCCAGTTCAAAACGCGCATTTCCAGCACCGAGTCGGTCAAACGCACTCCGAGGGAGTGCCCGTAGTCACGCCGAACCACAGCATGCGGAGAGCTCAGTGTGCCTTTCAGTCCTGATTTAAACACAGTTTTCCCGCTTCCGTGCCTAAGCACCATTTGACGCTGTTTATGGGTTTGGCTGGGGCTGTTGGTTGCTTGGTTGGGTTTTTTCACAATTCTATGCGGCCGCGCCCGGGCGGCGTTTGAGCCTCGGCGCGGCCCGTAGCGGGAAGGGCCGCGCTCGGGCTGGGCATGGCGGCGGG
>VWZU01002663.1:27863-54140 GCA_013397095.1 Sterrhoptilus dennistouni | reverse complement strand
CTGCTCAGGGAGCCCGCGGCGCCGAGCCGTCACTCCGCCGGCCGGGCCGGCCCCGCAGCTGCGGCCGGAACGCGCCCTTCCTTCCCCCGAACCATCCCCGCCGTGGGCGCCGTGTCAGCAGCGGGGGAATAACGCAGTCCTTCCTTCACCGCGGGGTTAAAGTCGGCTGTGTTAATGTATTAGCTAAATAGGACTTTTTGTTTAAAAAAAAAAAAACACCAACCAAAAACTCTTACAGAATTGCTTTAAAAATAAAAAGAGTGCTAAAATGGAAGAATAAATGGGAAGGAAAGTGGATTCACTGTTTTAGATCGGTCTCACCGGGGCTTAACTACTGAACCAGCTTTGGGGGTTTGGTTGTTTTTTCAACTTTCTTAGATAAGTTAGGGTAAAAACTACATTGAGAGCGGTGTTTTCTTACATATAGGAAAGCTATTAGATAGTTAGATCTCTAAATGTTAATGAGGCTCTAGGTTTTCTTTGAAATTATATTTGCAAAAGTTGACAAATACTTAAAAGTGGATGTCCAGGTTCTGGTTTTAATCTAAATGTGATTCGATTGATGTGATGTGTAAGTGGCGTTCAACCCGAAACCTTAAAGCCATTTGTTTAAAATAAACACAGCAGCATTACCCCCCTCCCAGGACTTTGAACAGTCCTTGTGTAAACAAAGTATTGACAGAAATTACTAGCAAATTGCTGTGTTCTAGAGAACAAATCAGTTACTGAAGTTTCTCCTTAAAATTCAGTTACTGTTGTCTTTTTATTTGGTAAGAGCTGTGTGATGGGATACATTAATCATGAAAAAGCACCCTTTTTTCTTTATGAAAAGTCAAAAATGTATTTTGGTTAAAAAATGCTAATGTTTAATAGTGTGGTTTAGAAGGTGACATTTTTGCTCGTTGGCTATACGGTGGGGTCAGGAAGAAGAGATTGCATTCACGGTCTGAGCTGTCATTTTGCAAATCCATTGTGCCCAAGTAGATTTTGTGGAAGATTCCTTTGCAGTAGGGACAGACATGTTGCCCCATTTATTCCCCCACCTCAGCACGAAAAGCAGCTGGTGGAGCAGGAGCAGAGGAGTTTCTCTTTCATGTTTCTTGTGGTGTGCTGGCAGCAAAACCCCGCTTTGCATGAGCTGACCCTATGAGAGTTGTGTTCTGTCAAGAGTGACTTGCCTGGAAGGGAGTTCAGTTTAGTGATCGCAGCAAAATTTTAAGCCAGGGGTGACGGGGGAGCTTTGTCATTTGTTCATATGCAAAGGGCTTATTCCTGCTGGCTTCTGGGGCTCTTGTCCAACTGAACCTTTATAGGGTTAGCCCCTTGACTTGGAGGGGTTCCAGGCAGGCTCAGAAATCCAGATAAACCGAATGGGATGGCATGTGTTCTTCAGAGTAGCGGTAATCACGGGTCGGTGCTGTGGGCTGAAAGGGGATGGGAAATCGTTTCTCTGGAGTCATGGTTTGAACTAGAGAGAGCCAGGTGGGGGGAGGGCATGTGTAGCAGCTGAAATAAATTATTCAAGTTGTCCATAAAATGAATGTTGATTGTCGTACAAGAAACACTGAGATTCAGAAACACTGAATGTAGTCAGTGCTATGAAACCTAAAATATCATGATCTGGAATATGAAAGTTAATTCACGTTTTTGTTATCTGTATAATGAAGAAACAAAAAAGGTGAAAGGAACGGAAAGTACCTCACAAAGTGAGGAAGGAGATATTGTGAGATTCTAAGCATCCAGGCAACTCAGAATTAAGTCAGTATCTGTAAAACACTAGTAATAATGAATGCTATGAAAATTCACAGTTAAAATCCAAAGAAATTTGAACTTACAATAACTTCATAACTTTGCTATGGTATGTATTCTGCTTCAGGTAAACAGATTCTTAATGCATAGGTCTTCCGAGCAATATCTGCATTGTTGTTGGGTATAGAACATAATTTGAAAATACATGTTACCAAAAAGTAATTTAAACAATAGGATTTCTTAGGCCTAGTTCTTCTCTTCAACAATTACCTAAGCTGTTTTTACTCTGCATGTCAGTCTTCAAATCAACCAAAACTTATGGGCAAAGCACTCAATTCACTTTATCATTTGTTGTTCACTGGTTTAAAAAATAAAAATTTAAAATTCAAGAGAGAATAAAGTCTAAATTTTGCATTTCAGTCAAGGTATCTTTTAACACTTCCCCCACCATTATAAATAAAAGCAGTAAGCTGTAGCCTAGCACTAAATGTTCTTGGCATACTGGTTTCTCCATCATACCAGTAACCCTTCAGAAGTTTCTGTAAGATCGACAATTAGTTAATTACTTAAAAAATTATAGAGGCTACATGGAAGTCTTTTTATGTGTTGGAGACTCTGCCCATGACATTACAAAATGCCCCTTAAAAATACTACTGTCTGTTCCTAACTATATTAAAAAGAAAATCACATCAGTTAAATGGATCTGAGTAGGAGGTGCTTGTGTTCTAAATGTAATATTTATTCTGATCAGTTTGTTTGTTTTCTTCTTTTTTGAGGAGGGGGGAAGCTGGCTTGAAGGGGTACAGATGAAGGCTTTGATTTTACATTAGGAGAAATCTCTGAAAATCATGCTAACCCAGTTGTTGCATCTGTGTGTCCACTCTCCTTTTGTGAAATGGAGATAATAATGTCTTTTCTACTGTGGGTTATGCTCATTAACTGAGTGGGAAGTTCTTTCTGTAAATCATATACTTATTTGACTGCTAAAAGGACGTCTTGCAAAGCATGCTGAAAAGATTTAATATAAAGTGAGAACATAACAAATGTAATGGTGAAATAAAAGAGTGTTTTAAAATAATTATAAAATGTTCTAGAAGCAAGTGGCTATCATAGAGGGGTTTGGATAGTCGTAGATATCTAATTTAGATACCTAATCAATGAGTTTTGTGGAAAACTTCCCAGGCCAGGATTGTTTTCCTCTCATTCAAGTTTTGAAATAAAGTTTATGGAGAACCTATTTTATATTGGTTTTCACACTTAATTGGTCTTTTTTTATGTGGTTTTTTTTTTTACTCCAGATATTAAACTTTGGTGAGATGGGATGAGTCATGTTTATGTTCTGTATGTTTAAAAGGAATTATTTGCCACTAAAACTTATCTTAATTCTCTTCCAGGACATCCAGGATTCTGGACCACTGTTACTGAAATGATATTACAGAAGGCAGCAGCTGCATTGTGTTCATTGGATGAAACCCAAATACTTACTGTCAGTGGAGTGGGTGAAGCCCCTAACTGCAGTTTAGATGTGTAGGTCACTGCGTTACTGTGTTAGTCACTGTCTCTATGCAGCAATGACAAGGCTAGAAGAAGCAAACAGAGAAGTGAACATGCACTCATCAGTCAGGTACCTTGGTTACCTTGCCCGAATCAACCTGCTGGTTGCCATTTGCATGGGCCTTTATGTCAGGTGGGAAAAAACTGCAGATGCACTGATTTTGGTAATATTTATTCTGGGACTCTTTGTTCTTGGAATTGCCAGCATACTGTACTACTATTTTTCAATGGAAACAGCAAGTTTGAGTCTCTCCAATCTTTGGTTTGGTTTTTTACTTGGCCTTCTCTGTTTTCTAAATAATTCTGCCTTCAAAACGGATGTGAAAGAAGAAGCTACAAAATATTTGCTTCTCTCTGCCATTGTTTTAAGGATATTATGTGCTTTAGTTGAGAGGATTTGTGGTTGTGTCCATCATCGACCAACTCTCCTGACAACAGTTGAATTTTTGGAGCTAGTTGGATTTGCAATTGCCAGCACAACTATGCTGGTAGAAAAATCTGTAAGCATTATTCTGTTGGTCTTGGCTTTGGCCATGCTGATTATTGACTTACGTATGAAGTCTTTTCTGGCAATTCCAAATTTGGCAATTTTTGGAGCCATTGCATCCCTGCTATTTTTTCCGTCACTCAAAATCCCCACAAACCCTTTTGCCTTGGCGTGTTTCTTCAGCTGCCTCATTTCAGATCCCCTGCTCGACGTTTACTTCAGTGGACTTTCTGTTACCGAGCGATGGAAGCCCTACCTGTACCGGGGTAAAATTTGCAGGCGGCTTTCTGTCATCTCAGTTGGAGTCATCGAACTGATCTTCTTCATTCTTGCAGCCTTTAAACTGCGTTATTTGGATCTCTGGTATTTTGTGATACCTGGATTTTCTATTTTTGGAATTTTCTGGATGATCTGTCACATTATTTTTTTCATAACTCTTTGGGGATTTCACACAAAACTAAATGACTGCCACAAGGTATACTATACTCACCGTGCAGACAACAACAGCCTGGACAGAGTCATGGCATCTAAAGGAATGCGTCACTTCTGTTTGATCTCAGAACAGCTGGTATTCTTCAGCCTTGTTGCCACTGCTGTTTTGGGAGCCGTCTCTTGGCAGGTAAATAATAATCTCTTTATCTTGGTCTCCTCTTGACAATAATCCTGAGAATCGCCGCCTCCATAAAATTACTAAAATTTGATGGTGTGCTGTGGGTTAGCAATTCAAAGTTGAAATGTGTGGTTTCACTGTCATGTGTTTTGAACTTAAAACATTGAGTTGCCTTGACTGTGACCTGTTAAAGCAAGTGCAACTTACCATCTTTCTTATGTTAGCAGCATGGGAAAAGGTAATGCTTCCAGGGAAAAAGGTGAGCAGAACTTGGGAAATTGTTTTGCTTTTGAATTCATTGTGCCGTAAAATTTCTTTTCAAAATAAATCACTCTGTTAAACCCTAGTAATGCTCACTAAATCTAGGGCTTTTGTTGTGGACTGTTTTAATTGGATTGAAATGTATTAAATAATGTATTTTTCAGTAATTTTGCTTTGCTTTTTATCAATTACATGGAATTAGAGGTCAGCTGATAAATTGTTGGTATAACATGAGTTTTAAGTGTCTCACTTTCAAATCTAGTTGTGCACCCCAGGATATGGTATCTGAAAGACCAGTCATTAAAATCACACAGTGTCCTTTGACTTTTCTTTCCATTTGTGAGTTAAGGACGTTGTCTTCTGTAAGCAGAAATCATACATTTCTTTCAGAACATTAGTTCAGTGCCCAAGTTAAGACACGTGATGTGTTGTTAAGACACATGGTGCGTTGTCATAGTTGCAGCAGGGCAGTCAGTGTCTGTTTTCTTTTTCAAATTGATATAAACAAAAATAACAATTAATTGTGTGTCCATTCACCTCTTATATGAATTACAAACTTATATTAATATATAGAAAATATAATTTACAGTAGAACAGATTTGCAGACATGTCTTTGTAGTGTTTCCAGAACAATTTCCTGCCCACTCCTGTAGAATTTCTAATCCTGCAGATTTTCTTAGATTAAATAACCTCATGGATGAACGGTATTAAAGAAGTTAGTGGAAGATGAAATTAACAGTTACTTTGTAAGGTTCTGTGTTGGGGTTTGGTTTGTTTTGGGGTTTTGTTTTTTGTATGAAGAATATGAAGAGTTTAGCAGACAAGCCTGAAAGAAACACTGGGTAGTTTTGCTTTTTTTTGGAAGATTATCATCACTCACAGCTGTGGTGTTTGGACTTGCAGAAAGGACAGAAGGAAACAGAACTAAAAAAGCTGAGATAATAAACGATAAACAGTCAGTTCAGTGCAAAAGTTGAGAGGAATCAAGTTGGCAAGACTTGGAGCCAGGCAGGTAGGAATTGTTCCTCGTATGGTGCTGAGCTCTGGGGCTGTGTATCATGGCATGCCACGTGTGCCCCATGGTTGTAGAGGCTCAGGAGGAAGCTGGACAAAATTCACTGGGATCCCATTACTATCTGGAAACCACATCTGGCTCAGGAAGTTCTGGAGCCACTAGTGGTTAAAATACTCAGGAAACATGTTTGACCTGTCCTTACAGTGTTTCCTAGGCATCCATTTGGCCTCTTTGGAGACCAGATATTCTTCTGGATGGACCTTTGGTGCAGTTAATACAGCCATTCATACATTCTTGCATTAAGGAAATTTTTTACATTTTACATTTACGTTTTTAATGTATTTTTCTTTAGAGTTTCTTAGGAATGCCTTGGGCACCACTTCCTGAAAATGTGTTTGTTCTTCTAAAGATCATTTAAAACATTTTTTGCATGTATAAGATGAGCAGTTTTCTGTCTTTGCAACATTAGTTTGGGATTTATGTAGTTGTTTCAGTATGTGTGAATTATATTTGAAATCTCTTAAATGTTACCTCTAAGGTGAAGCATTTTTTGTTTATACCTTTTTTCACCACTGAAAACTTGTTTAGTTATAGTGCATTTGATAAGCGAGGTGGCTTGAAATCACTTTGTGGTCGGCCATTTGACCTCCTGTGAACAGAATTGCTAAAAAACTGGGCCTTGGAAAGGTGCTTCCTAACAGTCAGCTATAAATAATGAGCAATAGCTTATGAAAAAATCTCATCTATAGCCAGAAATGGAAAGGTGGGAAGTGGGGGTTCCCTTTCATAGAAAATGTTTTGTAAGCTTTATATATACCCTCTTAACAATTCTAATATCTGTAACATCTGTGCTTTGTATGAATCCCATGTATATGAAAAGTCAAGACTTAAAACAGTCTAGGTACCTAGTTATTGGTGTCTAGAAGTATCTTTTTTTATTAAAATTGCCAGAAAAATATCAAATCTCCTTTTGTGGAAAGGTTTTAAAGTGAGGTGTATTAACTTGCTGTAGCAGAGAGAGTGGTTTTCTTATTGATGCAGAGCTGCTGAGGCTAGAAGTCTTGTTAGCCAAGGACCTTTCTTTAAGGGGAACATAGCCTTTGTGAGAAGACAAGGGTTCAGAGTCTCTGTTCATGGTACTTGGGTATGTGCTTGGGGAGAACTTTAAAAGTAATGTGTTAAAGTTGGGTGCATTGAAAAATGGACTAACAGCTGTTCTTTCAGTGGGGCATGTTTCAGCTGGGACATGGTGTGCTTCTGAGAATAATCCTTGTTATAGCTGCAGAGGAAAGACATCTTGTCCTGTTGGTAAAAATATACAGACATTTTCTTTGCAGAATCTGCAGGAAATGGTCAGCACCTGCCTTTGCATTTGTCTGAGTAATTTCAGTCAGATCAATAGACTCTTTAGCACCAACTTATTTCAGCAATTAATCACATGCCTGTTTGCAATTAGGCCCTTGGATTGGACAAGATCCAGAAGAAGGCATGCAAATGACTCAGATATTTCTTCTTCAAGAGGCCAATAAAATGATGAAATATTTGTACAAGATGAAGAGCTTGTAATTTTCAGACAAAGATCTTGGAAAGGTTTGGGGCACTCTTTTTCTCAAAAACTTAAAATCAGATTTTGTTAAGTGCTCTATGCCAAGGTATCTACAGGTTTTCTGAATTACTGGCCAAAGAGAATTATTATCCCTGGAAGGATTGTGTTTAATATTTCCAAGTGAAAAATTAACTATGTAGAGCAGGTAAAGTAATGGAATTAAGCAGTTTCAGTACATTATTCTTGGTTTGAGTGAATTTTATGGGTTAGTAAAATAATAATATTCGTTACATGCTTGAGTACTCATACTTAAATGGACAGTACCATTTAACTTGAATTACTTATAAGAGACAAAATAAGTTTACTGTATGAATGAGTATTTTCCTGTTTGGGGAAGAGCTAATGATTTTGTAGTTTTTATTTTGGTGTAGTTGCCTGTATAAATAGTAACATCTATATTTACTTAGACATACTTTTATTAAACAACACAGGTTAAATAACTTGAATGCAAATCATATCCAGGCTTTCTCCTTCTCTTTACCTCTGCTTTTCTTCCTGGCTTGTACTTTTAATCCAATCCTCCTCAGGCTTTGCTTGCTTGGGGCTGGTTTTTTTTTGTTTTATGGTGTTTTTTCCCCCTGAAGCCCTGCTGCATCCTCTGACCTCTTTCCATATTTTCTCAAATATCCATGCCACTTCTGCCTTTTTTCATCTGTCTGCCTGTTCATGTTTAGTTCCCCCTTTTCTTTTTGTCACTGACCGTTTTTCCTCTTCTTGCCAACTTGCCTCCAATACCTGTGCTTTGCTCTTTTTTTAAAGACTTTTCTGTTGAGTTTATTTTTTAGTACCTTTATTTCCTCTTTTCCTACTCTATCAGCTCTTAAGCTACATCCTAAGTCCCAGTCATTGCTCACTGCTTACCATTTCTTCTCAAACTCACCCTCTCTCATGTGCACTTTTGCTGCTTGTCTTCCTCTCTTCGCTGTGTGCTCAGCCCTCCTTGGCTCTCCACCTCTCCAGTCCTGTCCCGAGGGCTACCTCAGGTCGCCTGCTGAAATCCTCAGTTGGCAGCACACCTTGCTGTTGTCACCACAGCTTCCAAGGCTCCTCAGTCCTGAAGGGGGTCTCTAGTGATAAGAGAACATATTCATTGTTAGTCTAAAGAGTCTATTTTGTGTTTAGCTTGCTGTCAAAAAATCATTAATTTCAGGATTCACTTGTATTTAAAAATATCAGTTTTTTAGTATGTTTTTAAACTGATAACTGCTTGTGGGTTTGCTGGAACAAATGCACATAGATTAAAGCACAGACTTTTCCCATGGTTAGAACCGGAGTCAGGGATGGGAAACACAGCACATTAAATCCATCTGCCAGTGATTGTGAAAAGTGTTTTCTGCAAACTGTTTCCTAGATTTTTCCACTGCTGTTCCAGTAGTCAGAAGTAGAGGATTATTTATTGATCTCTATAGACTGTCCATTCAGTAACTTGTTATAAGACTGTGTCCTCTGGGAGCTGGTGTACTTTGTAGTTTTACAAATTTTGTCTTTAAGCTTTTTTCTACCTTTAATATACATATCTTGTCCTCATTTGAAATAAGCTATTCAAATAGTTGTAGATTAGTTAGCATGTTACTCTTTTTCTCCTGAGCATTCTCTGTCCTACAAGGTGTTCTTTTATACTTCTTTTGTTTGGGGGGTTTTGTGTATCTCTGTGTGTCTGTGTATAAAAACAGGTTAATATTCCGCTTGGATAATGGAAAGCAGAGCAATATTTTTGCTTGGAAATGCACAAGTGCATCTTTGTAAGCTTTCTCAGTTATTAGTCTGTTAGATATAATCGCAGGCACAGTGTTGCTGTGTGAGCAGCGGGTTGGACCAGACAATTTCCAGAGGCTTCTTCCAGCCCCAACCATTCGGTGATCCTGTGATCGTCTTAGTTGACATATGTTTAGTGTTTTCATTTCTGTTTTAAACAGAAGGGCTCTTCTCTAGGTCTTTGTAATTGACTTCCAATTTAAACTAACATTCTGTGCATTTGGGGTTTTTTTCTTCCAGTCACACATCCATAACTAAATACAGTTCCAGAGTTATTCTGCTTCAGACAATAGTTACTTTTTGACATGGAAGTTGTCCTATCCATGACTATAAAATGACATCTTGGCTGGAAAATTCCTCTAAATTCTTCTGGTGTTCTCAGTGTTACACTTAACAATAAACAGTGCTCAAAAAAAGAGAAAGTGGAAAGATACTACAACTAGTAGTGAAATCTCACCCATCTTTTATTGTCTGTCATTTTAGTCATAAGAGGCAAGAAGGATATTTTTTCCATTTACCTTTTCTATGTTATTTGAAATGAGACTTCATTGTTAATTCCTTTAGAACCAGACAAACAAAGGCAAAAAAACCCCAAAACAAACCAAACCAAAAAAACCCCACTGAAGATTAAGAGATAAAATTATTTCTCATGGGTTTTTTTAGTAGGATTGTCTAGATGGTCCCTGTCTTCTGTTTGTTTTTTGAGCAATCTGTCTGGAATCGGTGGGTACTTGGAGTTCGGGGATGTACTGCAGGCTCACATTACTAGTGCAATTGAAAACAATGAAAATGGGTTGAACAGATGAAAGAACAAAATCCTTTTCTGGCTTTGCCTGTGCATCCATGGCCATCTGCTGCATTAAGGGCCAGTCATCAGATCTTTGGGATTTAATAAAGCACTGACAGTTTCCACCTGGAATTTTAGCTGTTTATCTTAAGGGAGGAACCTCTCTTCAGTTTTACTGCGATTATTAAATCAGATCTTTTTTGCTATGTGAAGTTCTTATTGTTTAGGTATTTTAAAATGCTTCCAGTCATTTTTTTGCAGTGCTGGATTAAGATATTTTATTATCCTACTATATATTTGTTCTAATCATCATTAGTAATTTTTACATTTGTGACATATTTCTTCTAAATCGAAACTGTTGAAAAAGTGCTGACAGCAAGTGCCAGCATCTTTACATTAGATAGATGTCTACAGACGTAAAAAATCCAACATTTTTCTATTCCACAGCATAAGATGGCCTCTAAAAGACGACACAGTTGAAACCTCATATGGAGCTGAGTTGATTCATAGCACTATAGAGCTTATTTCCCATTCCTGTTATAATATTTGGTACAAACTGCAAGCAAGATACAGAGCAAGATGGATCACCAAGATGATCCTTAGTGTTTCTACATGAGATCCTTATCTCACAAGTCCTTGGGAATTTTCTTTGCCAGTGTCTTCTTATTAGTAGGAGCATTTTCAGTAATTAAATGTAAAATTTTTTAGGAGCTAAACTCAGTCAGAGTGAGTCTTTGTGATAATTTCGATTTGTGTTGTGGCAGATTGCTGTGGATTTATTAAGTTCCATGTGTTTAGGGGATTGGAGAAGTGCAAGGAGTATTTAGAACAAGATGGCATATTGTAAGAAAGCTACAATAAAATTCATATAAAGTAATATTGTAATAGTATTATTTAGGATATTATGATCACTCTAGTTTTTATGGGCAAATGTATTTTTTATTTTGCAATATGTTCACTGTGATCAAAACACTAATGCAATATAGGAGCAGTTTGCTCTAGCAAAGTCCAAGAAAATATATTTATATGTGGTGGAAAAGCTGAACTTGTCACAGAAATACTTCCCCCTTTTTTTTTGTAACTTCAAACACATTACCCTTCTGGAACCTACAGCTGGAAAACTATGTCTCCAAGTCTTGAAATTAATTTAGCCAGAAAACTCCACTCTTTCATCAAAGTCTTATACTTCATAAGGTTTCTACAGGAAAAATTCTAACCAGAGCTCTTTAAGTTTTTGTTGCTGCCACTCCGAGTCTTTTTCAGAGTGCATTGGGGAAACAAAGCAACAAAAAGGAGTACTTGCTGCTGAAACATTTGAAACAGAAATTATATTTCCTTAGTTAAAGGATTTCTTTTCTCCACAATTTGAGGTGGTACTATAATAGTTACGGTGTTTTAAGTTTTTCTGTCTCCTGGTGATTTCAGGTAATTAATGCTGTCAGTTATTATTGAATATCAGATTCTGGTGTTTATTTGTGATTAGAAGTATTGCTGTCACCATTTCAAGGTCACATAGGTGAGATCCTTCAGAAATATGATAGGACTCTTTTTGAAATCAGGACAGGTAGCAAACTATTCTTTCTTAGCACATTAGATGGCTAAAGCTGTTTTTTCAGGCTAAGTAATTTTGTTTAAAAACTGAATGTAGTTGAGCTAGTGCCATGTGCCAGCAAGATCTGGGTTGTTTTAGGTGTCATTTTTTTCAGTATGATATATTTTCCAAATTATTAATAGTGTTGACTTTGTGTTAAGTTGAACTACCAGTGTCCATCAAGTCACTGAGTCTTACACAGTAAGGCAATATCCAGATTAAAAAAAAATAATAAAAAACCATTATTATTGTAGATTTGTACAAAGAGGGTGAATAAAACATAGAGGGGACCAGAGACCCCAGGATTCTTCTCAAGACAGAAATCTGTAGCTATATATTTACTTCCTTTGCTACATAGAAAACGTCAATATTTAACAAATGCACCATGGCTATTAAAGTTCTTGTTTAATTGTATATTATAATACGGTTTCTCTTTTCTAAAGCATTTAATACCTCATTAAACCCATTCACATCATGCTAGAATAATTAAAATGAATCTTTATCTGTTCTGCCTCTCAGAGACATGTGGCATTTCAGAACCCCATATTTTACCAGTACTAGTGGTTGAGATGTAACTGTTGAAACTTCTTGTTTGTTTGTTTGTTTTTACAGAAATCAGCTGTGTATTAGTAAGTGTAATATTTTCCAAAACTATGAAGCAGGAAAGCTCAATATAAGCTGTTAGCTCTGTGAATGCTATCAACTCCTGTAGAGGATGTTCCTTTACTCGTCTGGTATTTATGGAATTGACAAAGAATTATCTTTTCAATTGAAATAATGTTCACAAATAATCTCAGAATTCATCTCTTGTGTGAAACATAGTATTCCATGAGTTAAATTTATATTTTTAATGATCGTAGAATGGCTTAGGTTGGAAAAGACCTCTACAATCATCACATCCAGCCATTAACCCAGCAGTGCCAAGTCCAGCACTAAACCACCTCCCAAGGCATCACATGTAAACATCTTTTAAATACCTCCAGGGATGGATGCAATACAGTGTGCTGCCATCTGCTGCTAGATACATAGTATCTGTGCTGTATCTTACTGATGAAGGCCTGACTCTGCAGATGCTTACAGATCTTCTTATTTTATGCACACAATTAGTTGTGTGGCGTTTGATTTTGTTGCCTCAGTTGGCAAAACAAAGCTATGATCACAATTCTTACAGCTAAATTCTGTGCTGTCGGTGTTTTCAAATGCATTCCTTTCAGAAGAGTGATCCTTGCTTACCAGCCACCTTCTCCCCAAGCTTTTAATTTGTCTTTACAGCAATTCACCATGTAATATATGAGAAAATAAATATACATGACCAGTAATACTTTGCATGTCTCTCCCAATTATGTGGGATCAAACAAAGGGATTTTCATACAATGCTTAAATCTTAATCTTCTTTTTAGCCAACCAGTGGGATCTTCATGAGTGCATTTCTCATCGTTCTGCCTTTGGAGTCCATGGCTCATGGGCTTTTCCATGAACTGGGAAACTGCTTGGGAGGAACTTGTGTTGGGTATGCTGTTGTGATTCCCACCAACTTTTGCAGGTATGGTTACCATACATTTCAGCTTCACAGTGTGTAAATGTACTGTGCTCATGGAGCCAATGCAGTGCTGTTGCTTGGATTTTTCAGCAATTAAATACAAATTCAAATAATAGGCAGATTTTCTAGTTCTCCTTTTTCTCACCCTAGAATGAGTAACTCCACCTTTCCATCGAGGTAATTTGCTTTTAGAAAGCTGATGAGCACAGCCCAGCTGTGCACAGGCAGATTTCACAATCCATGTCTCACACAAAGGAGAACTGGGGCATTTGACTGAGACCAGGTATCTTACATGAGGAGATTTAATAATCCAAACAGATCAGTTAAAAATAATTTTGAATTCAATTAAATAAGGCAGTGTCTACATTTAAAGTTCATTAGAATTAGATTTGCAAGTGTAGGCACTACATGTCATGGCATTGGTGTTGAGACTTGGAAGCTGATTTTTGTTCCAGTGTAAATGTTCCATATGAGAAATGCATGATTGTAAACAGATTGTACTATTATTATTTGCCCATTTTTGTGTTTTTCTTAAAAGCTTTAAACTTGTAAATGCTGCTTTTGCCATAAAATTAAAATCAGTCTGTGCACATTTTTTGTAAATGATAAGCAAAAGCTATATAAATTATCTCTTCAGGTTACAAGAAAAATAGAGTAGTAAGTTGAAATGAGAGGCTTCAAAATAGAACTGCCTGATTTACGAAGACTTCACAGTATGTCTGTTGGATTTAGTGGATAAGGAAGAATTTAACATCAAAGAAACCAAAGATAGTGTGCTAATCTTAGGTAACTGTATCTTAAATATTGTAAAAAACAGTCTTTCAGCTGTGCACCCTTAAAAAAATCCATGTCAATTATTATTACAGATTTGAAAACAGATTTTCAAAATTTACATTACAATAAAAATAAATCAATTTTGTTTCCATGGTAACAATTTAATTCATTCATTGTATTATATTATTCTGGCACAGGCAGTTCCCCCTAATTTTGAGCAAATGAGATACTCTTGAACAACTGTTTAGGACCTGACAGAACTGAACTTCGTTATTAACAAAGCTTGACTGTTTCAGTGATAGATCCTCTCTTCACTTGCTGAGACAAACAGTAATGATGAGCTATTCAATGTAGCTATACCAGTGGGATATTAATTTTCATAAAAGCCCTAGATAGGTGAGAAGGTGCAAAATTTAATTAGCTAGACCAATAAGGAGACTGGGTAGCTTTACACACTGACTTACAAACAAAGTACATGAAGAATACACACATATATACATACAGGGAAAAAACCCTATATTGTCATGGTTTGTATTAGTAGAGTAAGACTTATCTCCATCTTATCGCCCACAAAATCTCTCCATGTCTGTAACTGAGCATAAATGAGGCTAATTTGCCCCAGCTGTCAGTCATGTTCCTTTTCATTACCCTTATTACTTCAGCTGAGGAGTGATGAATGGTTTTCTCTTTCTGAAAATATATTCTGAAGAGCGCTCCCCTAACTGGATGTCTTGCAAGACCAAATTTCCTATTATTATGATTAATGAGTAGCTATGTAGACCTAAAAAAAAAAGCGTATTTTTATTTGATATTTTATATACTGTATATATTTGGATTTATTTATTATATATTTATATATATTTTAAATAAAATATAGATAACGATACAAATAAAAATCATTTTTGAACCCAAGGACTCTTTTTTATTTTCTTAGATGTCCATATTCATATCCCTGTAGACATAAACATACATACATGGTTTGTTCCAGGTCTAGTTTCTAACTTTCTTAGAACTGATTTTCTAAGCTGTGAATACTATAATCTGAAACACATTTCTTATGCTGAAAGAGCAGCATTTGTAACAGCACAAACAAGAAAGAATTACTGTATTTGTGTGAGTTCTGTATTTCAGGGTATCTGAGCGAAGTGTGTGTGTGGATTTCTCTTTTGTCCATTGTTGGAAACCAGTTTGCATTATGGTTTATGCAGATTAGCACTCATTTTCCCTGCACTTCTTTCTAGCTGTTCATGAAAAAGTGCCTGTGTGAAGGCAGTGCTCCTCAGTGGGACTTCATGAAATTGTTGGAGCCTCCCTTCTTCCCATCACACTTCCTTCTCTCCCTCTGTCTTCTCAGTTGCAGGAATAGCATAGGGCTGAGTAAGGACTGTGCTTTGAATTGAAGTGTGACAGAAGGGAGGTAGTGATCCCTCACTCAAATATAGTAATTTGAGTTGTTTATAAACAGTAAATTTAAAGTCAGTTTGAATTTAGAACAGTGCTACCTCATAGCAGAGAAAATAAGGACAGGGGAAAAAAATGACCAGTTACTAAAAGTCCACTAAGTATTAAATAATTATCAACCATAATTATTAGCTGTTCTCTTTCTCTTTAGTCCTGATGGCCAACCAACTCTTCTTCCACCTGAGCATGTCCAAGAGTTAAATCTGAGGTCTACTGGGATGCTTAATGCCATCCAAAGATTTTTTGCATATCACATGATTGAGACATACGGTTGTGACTACTCTACAAGCGGACTGACCTTTGATACCCTTCACTCCAAGATCAAGACTTTTCTTGAACTTCGGACTGCAGATGGACCCAGACATGATACCTACATTCTGTATTACAGTGGTCACTCACATGGCACTGGTGAATGGGCACTGGCAGGTAAGTTTGGAGATTTTTTTTTTTGTTAATTGTTTCAGTTACTGATAAATTTTCCAAATCAATTCATTAATTCTGTAGAAAATGATACTGTGTTGCAAAACTTGTTTTTTGAGTATACTTACTCTCGGATTGCCCAGAATGGCAAAGAAACATCAGTCTTTGGAGAACAGGTTTATACAAGTTCCTGGCAGGAAGGAAGAAAGGAAACGGTAATATTACAGAGCATGACTGTTAAGAGATTCAGAGACTACAAGAATTTGAGAAAACAAACCAGGTTGCAGGCTGACTACTTCTGCTGGTGGAGAGAATGTAGAAATGCAAAAGCCCCTTTGGTATGCAGGTAAGTTATTGTTGAGAGGTGACTCTTTCCTTCCCTTGCATTGTATGACAGTCAGGTATGTTACTTCATGAACTATATGTCATTTTAGTATTTACTGACTTGAATAAAAATCCTTCTACAGCCAGCTAATCTCACAGTTATTCTCAAAATTGTCTAATATTGTTGACCCCAAATGTATTCTTTCAAGTTTAAACACAGTTTCACATTCCCCCTGATTTTCCTCCCACATGATTTTGTATTCAACAAGTTCATTTTAAAAATTGCTTTTTTCCCTGAATAGAAATGAAAATGGAAATTACACAGTCCTGCTCTAAAGACAGATTTTTCACTGTATTTTGAGGAATATTTGTTCACTGTAATGAGCAAGCATAATCTTTTCTCGTTCTTTGGACATGACAGAGTGAATTCAGAGTGTTCTGTGACACTGTGTCAGTTAGACTGCATTTATGTTCTTAAGATGTGCTTTGCTTTTTTCTTTTTTTGTAAAAAGCAGAATCAGTAAAAGAAACAGGCAGCAGATACACAATTCACACTAGAAAAGCAGGTCTTCAAACATATAACAAACCTTGTATTGTAAAAACAGGTATGATTTGCTAACATTGTAGACTTCGGGAATGATTGTGGGCATAGTGTAGCCTCAAGACTGTAAACCTCTGTTTAAAGGGCCAGTTTAATGCCTTGTCATATGCTTGGTGTAGACGTCACCATTTCTCCCTTTCTTGGCCCATTTGTTTGGTAAACTTAATGAAGTTGTCAAGTCATTGCAAGGTTTTGCCTTGCTCTGCTGCTGTCGGGAACTGAGGTCACTGTGTTCAGAATGGGAATCTCATAGTAAATACATTGAAAATTTGTAGCTTTTTTCTTCCTGGGATAGAATTAATTCTCTTGGATAGCCCTTTGCCTATGAGCTCTAGGCTTTTTGTCAGCAGTGGTCTCTCCAGGTGCATCTGCCCTTCAGTAGGGCATGCTGAGTGTGCTCATGCTGAGGTAGGTGTTCAGGCACGGTTTCCATCTGGAGGCTCTGTAACTGTTCTGGTGTAGCTTCATCCCTGAATCTTTAGACCTGCTGGAGAGCAGTGTGTATTTTTTCTCGAGGGCTTTATCTGTATCGGAGATTTTAAAAAGCCACGGTGAGCTTAATGCAAGTGGGGAACTACAGTGTATGTAGGGTGGCCAAATGACTTCTCTGAGAAGGGGGTGGTTTGTCCATAAGAGCAGCTGCCACCCTGTGCAATTGCTGAGTGTGTCCACACCTTGTGTGGAGCAGACTCTCAGCAAAACTCCACCTCCCACCTGTGCTCCAGCCATCAGCATAGTCAAAGTCAGATTTCTTGCATGTATAGAGCCAAATGTTGCTACAAAAACTGGACAGCTTCCACCCCAGTCCTGGCTTACTACACCTAGTCACCCTGAAGTGTGACTGGGGAGTCCAGGTCTCTGTACAGTATAGGTAGCTGTAACCTAAATTAATACCTAGCTTTTAGGATAAAGGCCAAGGTAACTGTTAAAACTCTCAGTGCTGAAAGATACTGTGTAAATACAGTGGTATTCAGCTTTCTCACAAAGCTCCTTTTCAGTTCTCTGTCCAACCTCATCTTCAGCTTCTACTTGGATACGTGTTAGTCACATTAAAGAGAAGAACAGGCAGCTGTCACAGGTCTTGCATGCTTTTTTTGTGATCAGTTTTAGTTAAGTTATGGAGTGTAACGTGATCCTCCTTCCAGATATCACTGCTCCCACATGTAACTTGAAAGTATACACTGAAAAGATAAAGGCTGTTTGACTGTAATTGTGCCCCATGTATTGGACACTGGTGTTTTGTCACAGATAGGACCTTGGTCATCAGTTCCAGTAATGTGTACTGTCCTCTAACCTATAAAGAGGATGATAAGAGGTAACAACAATGAAACAAAACATTCATCTGATTGAAAAAGTAGTTTCTCACTGCTGGCTTATGCCATGGTACAGCCCAGCAGTAGCAGTGTAGTCTTTGCTTTGTAATGACATCTTTCAAAAGAGGCTTACTGAATTTTAATTCAGTAATGATGTTTCTCTGTTGTTGGAAGCTGAGATACAACACAGTGGTGTATAAAAGAAACTGTTAACTAGTCATGCATAAAGTATGAGCAGTCAAACAACCTGGGAGGTCATGTTGTCTGAGAGAAGGCAAAGGCATGAGCTGGGATAATAAAGCTTTGCTCTGTTCCTGAAAGTGTTGGTGTACCTGTTGTCCTGCTAAACCTGCCAGAAAGCCAGAGGTGGCCAGACACCTGTATTTCTTACACAGCTTGTTGCCTAAACCTTGTGTTGGCTGATAAACCCATGTGTTTGAGGTCCACAGGGTTGGAAGCCAAGCATATGTTTGCTTGTGGCTGTGAAGGATGACATGGTTTTCTTTGGGTGATTCTATCCAATGTTGTTTTGAAGTCACCTGCACTCCTACATAGCTACACTTAAATAAAGTTTATTTATAAGCCTTGAAAATGTGAACAAATAAAGAAATTTTTATAGACAATTCACACAGAAGGTATACCTAGAATAGGGAAATTACTTCTATATAAGTCTCTGCTGTAAATAACTACAGCAATTTGAGGATCATATACCAAGACAAGTCATTACTTTAGGTTTGTATCCTAGAGATTTTCTTTGGTACTAATCTTTCCAGTTTTTTATTTTCTTTGAGAAAGGTGCAGCTCTGTAATTTTGCTTTTATTTCAACTGCAGTAGCATGCACAACCCTTTAATTCTGAGATATTAATTTGAAGCACTTTTTTGTCTACCCTTACAGGTAGAACTGTAAGAGCTGAAATACGCAGCTAACAACATTTTAAACACTGTTTAATTATATTCCATAGTCAAAAATCACTCAGGAATTAAAATTCAGTTATTTTAAATATACCTTTGTTCTTCTTCACTTTTTTAAAGTTAATATTTTCAAACTAGAATGTTTTTGTTGTAAACCTGTATCATAGCTTCAACTAGCCAAAACCAAGACCAGTTCTTTACTTTAATATCACTGGGGAGACAATGGAGAGTTACTCACTTGTTTGCAAGATGTTGTCTTTAGGTACCTGAGTCTGCTTTTCAGAGCTACACTATAGGTAACGTGTAGCATTTAATTACAATCTCCTCTTTCAAAGTGCTGTTGGAGCAGGAGCTGAGAGAGAACATGAGTTGTACACTAGTTGCAAGGACCTTCTGACCTGACAGGAAAAAAAATTGTGGAAAAATTCCAAAGAGATTTTTGTTTCATTGAGTTACAAATCAATACCAGTTTTCTTGAAGCTCTGAAAACAGCTGTCTCTATAGAGAGAACCTCTTCATTCCTGGTCATGTGAATTTTTGTGCTTGCATGTGGTTTTTTCATTGTGCTTTGAAACTGCTTTGGTTCCCAGCATTTGAAAATATATTTTCTTCTAAATTCATCTCTTAGAGGAGCCTTTTTTAATAGTCATAAAAATGTATTTAAAAAGAGTCCTATTCCTGTTCCTAAAATGATTAAGATTTTAAATAAACTTTATTTCCTATTTTTTTTTCTGTTTATCTGTATTTTCCAGATTTCTTCAATTTGCTATAATTTCTTTCACTCTGTAAATGAATTCCTTTTTTGTTATTGGTGGTGGGTTTTCTTTCTAATCGAGGGTAAGTTAATGGCTTCATCTGCCACAGCAAGTCAGTTAATGCCTCTAGGGAGATACACAACATTTACAGACAGAAGGGGTGAATTGAAAACATCTGTTTTATCTGTCCAAATTGTTCAAGTAGGGGATTCTTAGAACCAGTCAAAACAGTTAATGTTCTGTGGAAGTTTCTGTTTCTTCATCCTGATATTAAATCTTTTTGTCCTTGTGGCAGGAGGTGATGCTTTACGACTTGACACGCTGTTGGAGTGGTGGAGAGAAAAGAACGGCACTTTTTGTTCTCGACTGATCATTGTTTTAGACTGTGAGAACTCTCAGCCTTGGGTTAAAGAAGTAAGAAAAGTAAATGACCAATATGTTGCTGTGCAAGGAGCAGAAATGGCCAGAGTTGTAGACATCGAGGAAGCAGACCCTCCACAGCTTGGTGACTTCACCAGGCAGTGGGTTGAGTACAACTGTAACCCTGACAGCAACATCAGCTGGTCTGAAAAGGGCCGCACGGTGAGAGCCGTGTACGGGGTGTCAAAGCACTGGAGCGACTACACCTTGCATTTGCCAACAGGAAGTGATATTGCCAAACACTGGATGATGTACTTCCCACGCATCACCTATCCATTAGTACATTTGGCAAACTGGTTTTGTGGTCTCAATCTGTTCTGGGTCTGTAAAGTGTGCTTTAGGTGCTTAAAAAGGTTGAAAATGAGTTGGTTTCTTCCCACAGTGCTGGATACAGGACAGGGTTTCAAACTTGTCAAATCCTAATCAGCAACCAAAGAGAGAATGAAGTGAGAGCTCTGAACTTTCTCACTGTACCATACTTAAAACTTTTTCTATGACTATTTTTCTTTGAAAAAGTCTGCTCTACTCACTTTATACAGCTTTTTGAGCAGCTACAGTATATGCAACAGTTAAAAATTGCAGTCTTAAACAGAAGAGGGTAAACTATGATATTTTGATATTTTTTTTACATGTACATGTGTAAGAGACTTATTTAATATGACCATGCATTTTGAGATAGGTCACATGTTCATATGTCTTAGTTAAGGCAGTCTTTGTTTAGAGACACCAGTTTGATGGACAGGAGCTCCTGTGAATGTTACACTATGCTGATCTGTCATTTCTGTTCACTATACGGTTTAAATACAGGAAAAAACCAAGCTAATACTCCAATCAATTTGTGTCCTTGAAATTATATGGTGGGGTCACTGAGCCAAAAAAACCCAGAATATATAGCTACTGTATGTGAGTAGCTACCAAGAAGCTTTAGTGTTATTTGCTTTTACATCTTGTGCCCTGCCTCAGTTCTTTACTGCCATCAGTGGAAATTTGCCATGGTAAACAAGGAAATCAGACTACCCTCTAATGTTCTGATACTCCTTACATGGTGTGTGAGCGAAGTGAGTTTTAAAAACATTCAGTGTTACTTTCAACATAAAGTATCTTGCTGGTGATCTTTGACCATACATTCCCAGTCGCTAATTCATATATGGAATAAAAACTGCACTGACCATTTTTCCCTCACTTGTTAGGTGATTCTGAATTTCCCAGGCTCTTACTAGTTTGTATTTTGAAAAGCTACTCTGAAGAAACAAAGCAAAGCAAAACCCAAGGAATTTAACAAAGAAAATAATCCACAGATAAAAAATGGGAATACAAGTGTTCCCTTGCTTCCATGTTTATCTGAAGTCTTTTGTATGCCTAAGATCTTGATTCTGTGAAATTCTGAGTACAGAGTTGGACCAGTGTGTTCATTATCTATTAAAACCACAATCAAAGTTTGTTTGAATTGATTATTTCCTTAGGAGAAGAGGGAATCCTCAGTATTCCTGAGTGGATGGGACTGTAGAAATCTTTTCCTTCAGTCATAAAAGCTGCATGGCTTTTTTATGCCATTTTCTCAAGTACAAAAAACAAGGGGTGAAACAAGTAAGTGGCTAAGACAGTACAATTTGTGGTGGTTTATTTGCATGTGTGTGTGCAATTCAGTAAGCCTACAGTTTACTTTTTTTCTGTTTCCATCAGTATTTGAATAAAAGTATTAGGGAGCAGCTGATACTTGTCTGAAATATAACTTATTATGGTTTTTTAAATTTTAATACATGCAAGTAGTATGTAGCTGCATAAGTCTTTGCCATCATGACTTTTTCTAATGCCATTTGAGCTCTTTAGCCAGCCAAGTTAGAGAATCTGCTAACACTGATACCCATCAGTAACTCCCGAAAAAAATAATGAGAGCTACAACAGCCAAAGCAATTTGTACCCACCAACTTCAAAATGGTGATTTTCTCAGATCTACAAGTGGCAGCCACTAAGACAATGTTGTTTAGCAAGACACACCACTTTCCTTTTCTCCATCCCCTTCTATTACGTGAAAAGGGGATAAAGAAATGAGAGATAAATTATATCCTTTGAAGAGTCAATGCCTTTGGGTCTTCTCTGAGTAAATGCTGTGATTGCAGCTCTGTCAGGGAATTAAGAGGTGGCTGTTGTCAATAAAGACAGAGGGTTCTCACACCATCTGACTTCAGGTATCCAACTTAAATTCCTAATGTGGGAGCCAGAGGTAGGAGCCATCTCATTTAAATTCAGATGTCCAAAAGCCAGATACCTGAATCCATGCTAGTGACCTGAAGTGCTCCACTGCTCATTAGCAAGGAGAAGTAAATATTTCCAGAGGAAGATTGATTTGGTCTCTATTCTATGATAAATTTCCCTGTGATTGAGGGCATTACATTTTTTTTTTTTTGGTTTTGCTTTCCCGTGCCAAAGGTCAAGCAGGCAAATCCCTTATGTCTCTTGAATAACCTTAGAGCACCTCTAAGCTCTCCTCTGGAGCCTGAGCTGGGTACCTAAGCTGCTTGTTCAAGCACATAAACTGGATACTTGAAGTTGGGTTGAACAAGCACTCGTCAGGTTGCAGAAAAGCAGCACTGCCTTCTGCGGAAGTCATCCATCAGATGGATGAATTGAATCCATTGAATGTCTTCCATTCCTGGTCATCAGCTCTTGAGTGCAGATCCATAAAGACTGCCTTTACATTTGGTTGTAAAATCACCATTGTTTTGACTTCTCTTTCAGCAAAAGTTCACCTGATTGCATCATAAACTCTTAAATCTTGAGCCTTGGAAATTTTTAGTCAAGTCCCGATAAACTGAACACCTGATAGTAACCCTGTGAACATTCGAAGTCACGAAGTTAGTCCTTTCTGTTCTGGAAAAGCTTTAAATATGGATCATAACACTTGCCGCTAATTATAATTGACAGACCTAATGAGTAAATCTCTACCTGCTACTGTTACATTTTTATGGACATCATCTGTATCTTTCTGTTTGAAGGAGAACAAGAAAAGTGTTCCCGACCTCTCCTGAATCTGTGAGCAGGAATCTGCTGTGCAGTGCAGTGGTGGACTTAGGTCTGGGCAGAATAAATGCAA
The DNA here is from genome assembly GCA_013397095.1 of Sterrhoptilus dennistouni. Taxonomy (NCBI): domain Eukaryota; kingdom Metazoa; phylum Chordata; class Aves; order Passeriformes; family Zosteropidae; genus Sterrhoptilus; species Sterrhoptilus dennistouni. The sequence continues at coordinate 31,110 of VWZU01002663.1, read as the reverse complement.
CAGTTTGTCCTGCTGTTTTGCTTCTGGATATTAAATGGTTTCCAACTTACTTATCAAAGTTAGATTTTTTTCTAGGATAGACTAGGTAATATTCATCTGTTTGCTGAAGGGCAGATAAAGAGCTGAAAAATAGAGCAAAAATACTATTTGCAAAACTAATCATGTGTTTGCAGATTTATTTCTATTTTCTCAATTACAGACCTCTGGTTTTCTGAATTTGAAGTAGTTCTAACATGACCTAAGGTGTTCATCCATCTGATTTTGTTACTGTTTTAAACAGCAAAGGCATGATGAAAATGCTAACTTGGAAAGAAATGTTTACAGCTGTTCAAATTATGAGGCCTTTTTGGACAAAGAGACTGTCATATTTTGAAGCACTATCAAACTAGGGCTGTGGATGATGAGGAATTCAACTGCATCAGTTTTTCACTTCTGCACTGACTCATATCAAGGCATTCTACAGTGACCCACATTCCCAGGTGGAATTTTCCTCCAGCTCTTGGTGCTTACACCTCTCTACAGGTCTCTGCCCAGCCTTGGGCATGTGCCTGAGGGACAAACACTGGGAACTCCTGTAATCCAAGTGAGGGGTTATCCTTCTGCTCTTCCTGTATAAAAGACAGGGCCTGAAAGAAATCTAAATCTAATTCCAAAGAATATTACATATGCTCTCAGTTATGTACAGTTTTGTTTAGTGGTAACATGTACAAATTTCTGGGAAGAGAAAAACTTTTTTGTGAGGTTTGTATCTGTACTGTATATTCAGACATTTTGCCATAAAGTTTGTTATAAAATTGTGTCACAGCCTAATTTTATGTTGACTTCATTTCATTTACCTCCTGTATCATATCAGCCTTGCTGAAATATGCAAATGCACTGAGTCCTACAAATGTAAGTCTTTAAGGGGTTCAAATTGTTTTTCCACAGTAGTATTTTTCTCTGAACAAGTATTGGGGAGGGGGGGTAAAGCCATTATTCTTCATTTTTGCACTACTAGAGTTATGTATTTGCAGTTCCTTATGCCTTGTAGTTGTTGTCCAGTCTTCAGTTCAAGTTTTTCCCAGAATAATTTTGTTTATTTTGTAAGACCATAGTTAATGCTGTGCTAGCAGTAAAGCGCCTCTGTTGCCAGCAAGAGACAATGAAATCAGATCAATTTTCTTGTTTATAAATACCTTTTGTGGGAGGATTTTACTGAATATACAGTTTTTAGATATGTAAATAGATTTTTTTTGAGTGCATTTGTGATACTACTTAAATATATTTTGCTCTTTTGGATGCTCATTTCTATTTCATTTTTTTGTTTATGTCTTGATCACTTTCCAGATCTCTCCCTCTTGAATTATATGGGGGTTTGCTATACAGCTTGCTTCACAGGAGGTTTTTTATAACTAGAAATTGTAAGAGTTTACAGAAAATAGAGTATTTTGAAAATATTCTAAGGAATATTTTTAGTTTAATAATTCAATAGACATGAGAAATACTAGCCTAAATTATTGATGCCTTTCACCTTGTCCTTTTCATCACATATTCAACAAGCTCGTAAAAATGCTGTTTATACTTCAAGACATAATTTTATAGAGATATAATTGAAGACTTCCTTTACATGAGTACTTGTAGTTAGTTAAATTTCTTATCTCCAATGAGGTCAAGTTAGTAGAAGGTTCCTATGTGAAATCAAGCCTGGGAGAGGAAGCAGAAGGAAACTGTTGCTGCAAAATGGTGAGGAGGACAAATCCACACATCTGCTTCTCACAGAAATTGCTGAGGAGTTTCCTGCACTTGGTCCTCATGGAACAATCCCAGCATTCCTCTTAACAAGCCTGGACTTGTTCAGTGAAGGCTTTGGTGGGCAATGGAGAAGCAGAGTGGTTACTGTGGTAAGAGGTGATGGGCATCTCAGTGGTAATCCAATGTCCAGAGCTGCCAAGAAGGGCACTGACCCTGAGCAGGTTTTGGCACATTGACTGGCTGAGTACAAGGATGATTTAGCGGCACCTTGTGGTTGGTTGGGGGGTTTTTTAACAGAAGGAGTTTTGGCTCTGGTACTTTGTGATTGAATTCATTTTGTAGTTTACTAATCTGTGTTCCTTTCTTACTAAACTTGTGAAGATCTTTTCTGTTAGTCACAAATCCAGAGGTAAGCCTAGAGAACAACACATCTCACCCTCACTGCTGCTCTGCAGATGATTCTAAGGTTCTTTGAATGGAGTCAGACAACCCAAGATATGTCTCCATCCATGGCACTAGGTTTAGGGGTTTTGGTAACAGTTTTTGGTTACCTAGGAAATAAAAGTCAGTGGAAATAGCTCTGTCAGTGTTGAAAGAATGTTTCTCGGTAGGTATTGTTAGACAGCTACATTATTATTGGAAAACAGGTGTAGCAAAAATTTCAACTCATTGATTTGGAGTAAGAAAGGCACCAAGGCCTTGATCAGTGTTATCTGCTGCACCAGTGCTGCTCTCAGCTGGTCTCTGTTGGCTCTGTGAAGTCAAAATCAAACTGTTACTGCAGGATTATACTGAAGACCAGAAAGCTGGATCAGTAAAGGCCCTCAGTATTACAGAGCTCACCTTTACAGACTCAGGCCTTGAAGGAGTTTAACTTCCTCACACAATCATATGCACACACCTTAGATGTTTGTGAGGGGTTGGTCACCCTGCAAGCAGCAGTCAAAATCTTTAGGATACTGAGGAGGAAGATATTCCCTAGAGGTGCCTGCAGCATCCAGCTACTTACTGCTAGTGAGACAGAAATTTAAAATACCACTCCTTGCCAGCACTGAAATATTTTCTCTGCATAGTAATTATATAGTGACTTCAAGGTGTAGTGAAACATTCTGGGCTCTTACCTCAGATACTGCTCTACACAGAGCTAAAGAGGTACCAGTGCTGATGCTGATGGACAAACGCAGCCAGCTCGGCTTATTACAGACAGTTCTGTAGTTAATAACTGCTAAAACAAATCCCAGTGAAGCTGGTTTTACTATACCGAATGCAAAGCCAGGATACTGTAAGACAGTCGGTGTCAAAAGTATAAAAGGTGACTAGGCTTCCTATGCAAATCAAAGCAGATTCAGAGATTGGCAATAGCCAGAAGAGAAGTAGAAACTTTTTGCAAAAAAAATGTTTGCTCTATAAATTTTTTATAAGGTCCCTAGATACTGTGGTACTGACTACATTATAAATGCATAAGAGATCCATTAAGAGAGATGGGGGGGGGGGGGGGGGGTGCGCAGAAAACTAA
>VWZU01002663.1:0-27809 GCA_013397095.1 Sterrhoptilus dennistouni | reverse complement strand
GGGGGGGGGGAATTGGCAAAATAGGTTTTTATAGCTGAAAGCCCTAAAGATTTCTTCTGCCTTGGAAAAGAGTAGAAAGATTTTTATCCTTAGACAAAGCTTACTTCTTTTCTTAGGAAGAAAGGATACTTCTTTTCTTAGGAGGAAAGGAAGACTGAAGAAAAGGAAGAAAAGAATGAAGAAAACAAAAAGCCAAGAGAAAAAGTATTATTATCAGATGAGTCATGTTCAGTGCTGCGGCTAGAAGAATCGGAATCATGGACCTAGAACCAGAAAAAGGCTTCAGAACTGATCCATTTAGTTTCTTGTGAAAGCAATATGTGTAACTTCACAGCAGAAGTATTCTGTGGCCCATCCTGACAAAATTACAGGATGGACAGGCAAGTTTCCATTCTGACCTCGTGTCCTGGCACCATTTCACATTCTGATAATGGCTTCTAAAAATTACAATGATTATATGCGGAATACAGTGCCTGAAAACAGGTAAGGCTGCACAGCTACAGCTGGCTGAGCAGTGGGGTTGTTACAGTACGAGGAGGTACAGTGGATGTTACCTCCCCTTGGGCACATTCCCACAGTGGTGTTTGTGCATGAAACATCTGCTGCAATACTGAAGAAGGTTCCATCTTCTGCATTGGCTTGTGAGGAAGGTAGCTCAGACCACTTAAGCTGGGTCTCTGCCTCTGTTTCATTTTTACTCTCAGGTGAGTCTCCAGATGTTTCTCTGATTGAGGAAACATGGTACCTTTCAGCCTAAATTAGAATCAGGATTCTAATATGAAAAACTGCTCACTAAATTAAACTGTTTAAAGATTGAGTATGTTGTGATAAGAAATTTGATGAATGGAGATGGAGTACAGTGCTGGCATACATGGAGGAGGTATGTGAAGTGGAGGAGGACAGAAAGCAGGGCTGGGAAGAGAGCCCTATAAAGAAAACAAGCATCCTGCTTGTTTTGCATTCAGACATACCACAAGACTGCTTGAATTACAAAGTTAAGTATTTTGTCATTCCTGCTTGTTTGGCATAGGTGTGTAAAAAGATTGAAGTGTATAAAACTAAGGTAAGTACCAGTAAGGATTCAGATGATGGGCCTGCAGCCTACCTGAGCTACAAGTAGGAAAGGGCACAAAGGACACTCAGGAGCTTGCCCTTACCTGAACAAGCCAGAACAGACTGGTCCACCCAAAGACAAGATGAAGAAAGTTTTTGGACCAGCCTGCTCTTGATGCACAAAAATGTGTACTTGAACATCAGGATTAGCTGTTATAGACTTGTAATAGATGTAAAGAGTCTTTCAGGCATCTTCACTTTGGGGCAAGCAATTTGGGAATGCTAGACTTAAGCTTAGTAAGTGCGGGGTTCTTGAACATCTGCTCCAAAATGTCTGTTGGATATTACAAAATTGTGTTATTTAAAGACAATTTCTGTGAAAGGGCCAAAAAAACAGAATCCAACCATCCAAAACACTAGTACTTTTCTGCAATTCATTGCTGTGCGTCAGGTGCCCTGTGGTTCTTTTGAGGAAACAGAAGAAATTGATGGCAGCTGAGATGTTGCTACTCACAATTGCACAATGAACTGTTGCCAGAGAAAAGTTAACACCTCTCACTTGTGCACACCCTGGAGAGAAGTTTTGTTGGTCATTGCATGATGCTGGATATCAAATTGCAGCTGGAGAATTGTTACTGTTGTTCATTTTCCAATTTTTTTACCCAGCTCTTCACTAAATAACCTTAATAGAGTTGAAATATGAGTCTTGCCAGAGGGTGGTGCAGATGCTTGCATTGATTTGAGAGATCTGGGACAGATTCATAGGCAAAAGCTGTACCCTGGGCTTTGAGACATAGAACTAGTAACCTAAGATCAGGACTGTTTGAACCATTCTTAAAGTTCGTCCTATTTTGGTCGCTCTGAGAAACATGGTGCTGGGCTGGATGGGACTCTGGCCAGTTCCAATGCAGCTGCTCTCATTTTACATCCTCCTTCCCCCTAGAAAACCTGCTGTCCTCCTGTCTCCACAGTGAGCAAAGTGTGAAATAGCCCCCAAAACCAGCCCACTGCTTGATGGTTGCCAGTTGGTGTCTACAATATGTCACCTCACAGCTGAGGTGCACTAGCAGGTATCTATTTGGGGATCCCAGGATCTTTAAGATCCAGCAGTAAAATATTTTCATCTCTAGGCCTATTGTAGGACAGTCAGTGTGTGACCCTAAATACCCCAAATTTTTCTGTGTGCTGGTTTGATCTGTAATGTCAAAACTGAAGTAAATACCCAAAACCAGCACATGAGGAGAGAACTCATTCCCTTCTCACTGTCTCTTATCTTCTAGTTAGTTAGAGCTCTTTGTATTTCCAGCGAACTTAGGATTGTTTTAGTTGGGTTAGATAGGGTTTTGATGTCTTCAGAATTTATTAGGCACTCAGTTTTAGACCACAAAAATAAAATAAGTCAAAGCCACTCACAAAGCTGTCAGTTCACAGCTCATTCCAGCTCATCCATCTTTCACTTTTCTTTTATTTATGTGGTAGCATTTCCCACAGCAGAAATCCCCAGTCTGAGTGCAGGGCTTAGATACAGCTGCTATTCAAGCTATCACAGATTTACCCCAAACCCCACTCACACAAAACCATAATGAGAATGGCACCAGCAGAATAACCACTGAGCTTGCAGGGAGCTGTGTGAAGCATCCCAGTGCTCTCATGGGAGCATCCTGTATCTGTAAAGCTCTGGACACCTGCATCAATGCTTCTGCCTACAGGTTGTACGGTCTAAGAAGCACTGGTTTATTTATTGACAAGTCAAAAGGAGACATAACATACCTCAAATGCCCCTGATTGTGTGGGATATGTAGTAGGACCCAGCTAGCACTTTTCCACCAAATGTTATTCTGACACCTAAACAAATTCCACTCCACTTTCAGCCCTTCACTTGGGTTTCCTTAGTGTACAGCCACATCCTCTTCTTCACCTGAGCTGTGTACAGCCTCACATGCATTTCACAGCAAGGCTGCACCTTCAGGGCTAGAGAAGAGCTGCCTTCTGGAGAAACACTGCTGGCCATTTCCCTCCTCCTCCAGGAGAAGGGGGCACCTGCCCCAGAGCCCCCACCTACTATCAGCACATGGTTTGAAGGTGCAGTGCTGCCCACACCCAGCATTTCAAGAAGGCAAGGTGTGCAAGGGTTTCTGAGGCCAGCAAGGCAGGACGAGGTTCACAAACTCTGAATAGAACTGGCTTTTGGTGGGCAACTGGGCCTTCAGCCAGAGTCGGCTGGACACAATCTCCTTACCAGGCTCAGGGTTGTGGGTATGATTAGACAAGACCTCCAAACAAGAGCCCTACACAAGAGCTGGAGAGGGGAAAGAGACTTTCCTATTTAACCCATTGACAGGTTCCAGTCTCACTGAGGACATTGGAAACTGGCCTTGATTGCCAACACTCCAGCTAAATTAAACAGTATTTTAAGATACTTGAGATTAGGTTTCCCCACTCAGGAGAGTGTGATGCTCCTAAGTACAGCACATCACCTTTCTGGATGAGCCAGCCCACCACACTGTGTGAAATGAAACACTCCTGCGGTGAGGACTGGAAAAGATGCTCCACCAGAGACTGCTGTAACAGCAGGTGGGAGGTGCTGTTCTCACTGAGCAGCCTCAGGAAGTGAACTCTGACCACCCACACCATCGGGAAGGAGCTGTAAATACCAAGTTTCGGGTAAAAAAGAAAATGCTTGTCTCCTTGCCAAACAGCTGTTGATTTAGTAGGGCAAGGGGGTGTAAGGTTCCAGAAGCAGCTTGTCCTTGTATACAACAACAAAACCCCATCCTGTACAGCCTCATGGTGTTCAGAGGAAAACTAGCAGTGAGTATTTACTTACCTCCCTTCATCTCAAGAAACCATGCATGAATGCAGGCACAGGAAGCTGCATTTTAAATGTCAAAATACGCTTTAAAAGCTTCATAATAGCTATACTTTTCCAAACTAGAAAAATACCAACAAGAATAATACAATGCAAGAAGAAATTAAATTACATTTTTCTCTTTTCCCTTCATAAACCACACTCTTAAACTGGACTCTGAAGTCCAGCACTAATAATTAAAATGTTTTTCACCAGTGGTGTTTTGCACATCAGGAAGAGCTCATAATTTTATTTTGAATTGGTGTTTGCATATTCAGTTAGTCAAATCTATTTCCTCTCATGATTAAGCATGCTGTATAATTGATATTCTTCTTCCCTGTAGTGTGACACAGCATGTGACTCAAAACTTGCCTGCATAAACATACTCATGAATGCTAAAGCATAACACATGCAGAAAAACATGTCACGTTCCCATATGCTCAGGTTGGAGGAAAATATCTGTAGTGCTCCCTAACTTAGCTTTCTTCAGAGAACTGGGTAGTGTCTTCGATCTGAGAGAGAACTATTTGCCAGGAAATACCAAGAAAGTTCTCTCTACTTGGCATTTTATGAGTTTGAAGAGTGTTGAGAGAAATGAGCTGATCAGATTAGGAATGTATCAATTTCTTATAAGGAGGACAGCAACCCCAAAGACTGTTTTAGGCTTCTTTTTCATGGTTTTTGTTGGAGGTGCTTTTTAGATACTGAATTTGCTTTAGGAAATGAGCCAAACTTATACTTTGAGAGTTGCTCCAAAAGTGCACATCCATCCCCGTGGGGTTTTTGCCCTGTACATCATATGGAAAACAAGAACAGAGCCCTCTACTTCATCAAGCATTTAGAGAGGTATCACATGCCCAGCCACCTTCTCCCTGTATTTAAAACTTCTTCTACCCTAACGCAGACTTTTCAAACTTTTGCTAATTGAAAAGTAAGCCCCTGGCAAGTATAAAATTTTAATATTAACCCACCTGAGACATCCAGTGAAGTAGAAAAGTTTTTAAAGAAATTGAATCTGAGGAAAGGATAATTGCTGAAGCAACCCCTGGAGTAAGTGGAAACCTTTGCAAACCAGGACCCAGGTGCTGACCACAGGCTTAGAAGCAACTCTGCAGTGCTGGGGCAGCTGCAATGCATTCTTCACAGGCCTGTGCCTACCAGCCTTCAATGTCAAGCTGTATGTGTTTCTCTGCTTCTTAGCATGCCTTAATTTCTTATTCAGATCAATTTCTCTAATTCTAAAATGATTCATAATACCAGGCAATGTCATTATATTACAAGACAGCTTAATTTACAAGTTCATTCCATGCCAACAGCAAGGCAGCAGAATCCCTAATTCTAAATAAGGTCTATTTTATGCCAAATATCCTTGCCAAAGCACTCTAATGAGCTGGCACCAAATGGCTTCACAGGAACATCCTACTGTCAGCAGTGTTTTGTGTTTTCCAGGCATTACCGGCACTGTATGCCAACTCTTCTTTTTCCTGCATGTGATTGTGAGTTTGTTCTACCCTTCTCCAAGTAGTAAGCATGTGAATTTCCTCTCTCAGCCACTACACACACTAAAAAAGCAGGTCACTTCAGTATATTGTACTTCAGCTTTGTCATGTCTGGAAATACTTAACACTACTATTAAATACATATATATTGAAGCAGTTCTGTGACTGATAGACAAAGCAGTCAGTGTTGGAGTCTGAATCACAAACGCCAACATAACACCTCTCATTCATACACAGGAGAAAAACAGTGTGGGATTCAATTGCTTCAGGTGCTTACATGAATTATCCTGCTGCTTAGCCCAAATGCTCTTTGCCTGTGAAAAAGCTGAAGATGGCCACTTACTGGCCTAGTAGGAGCTGAGAATAGAATACTTTAAGGCCTCTCTTGACAATAACTATTTTCCTCTAAGGAGGAACCAAAAATTAAACCAAAACACTGCTTTGTCTCTATTTATTTAGTCATAGTAAGACAAATTCTAAGCTAGTTTCTTACAGAACTGTCATTAGAAGAAACTTTCCCTAAGAAGAACCAGAATAAACTCCAGAAAGAATCCCAGTGTCTCTCTCCATTGCCTAGCAAATACAATACATCCCTGCAGTAGCAAGACGTATTGTCCCAGTGTTTTAACATTACAGGTAGAGTAATGTTACTCATGAGTAACTTTTAACATTACAGGTAGAGTAGTTACTCATGAGTAGTTGCACACATTAGTTGATATGTTTTGTATTGTATTACCATCCACAGGCACTGACAGCTGAGTATAACAAAACATTTAAAAAAGAGAAACAAGGAGGGAGAAATAATTTCTTTGGATAGAGGAGGGCTGTGTTTCCTCACGCCTGCCCCCACTGAAGAACCTCCCAACGGGACAGATCATGTCTCTAGAGATACAATAAAAAGCCAGCAAAGCTGGGGAAGCAGCACACCGATACCTGGCTCCTAAGCTCTGCAAAAGCCAACCACTCACGCTACCCAGGAGCCTGCTACTTCTGCTCATCAGCCAGTACTTGGGCCTGAGCAGGTTACTTGCTGGCTGGGGGTGGGACTGGCCTCTGCTGATGTAAAGAAAATTCAGCTGCTGTAGGTAGGACATGATATGATTTCAAAAGGGTGGGAGCAATTAAAGACCCTTATTTACTCCTCCTTGCTGTTCCATTGTGTCTGTGTTATATTAGAGTTTCTTATTACAGAGGATTGTTTAGTGCAGTGATACATTTGTCAGCATTAATGTCCTCTGCTGTAAGGCGCTTACTTCTCCCCTAAGCTTCATTAATTGCTATCATGGACAACTTTCCCTCTGAAGACCCACCTTATCCTCCATTTCCCTGATCAACAAAGCCTTGTCCTGACTAACTGATGAACTAATGTGTAATTAGCTGCAAGGTAAGGATGAAATATGAATTTAGAAAACTGGAAGGCAAGTTGTAAGATTGGAGATTTGTATTTAACAGACTTTAGTATTAGGATTATATACTTGAAGGCACAGCGGTAGAAATTGTGAGCAACTAGAAAGTTGCTCTCTCCAGAAGAACTTCATGCTGTCTCTGATCAAGGCTGTCAGATCCTTGCTATGATGTAAAGGGGTTATTTTAATAATTAATAATTTAAAATAAATTTCACTGAAGCTGCAGCAGTGCTGTCTTCATGCCGTCTGTAATTCTGAATGGCCAGCCTATGAACAGCTGGTGAGAATTTAAGATCTATTTTGTGAATCTACTACATCTAAAACATTGCCAGTCTTCTTTTGACAAAATATGAGTAAATGGAGGAAGATGTCTGTTTTCTTGCACTTTGGAAGACAATTTTTATTCCTGTGATTTATTAAGCTTCTGGCTTGGATGGGGGTTTTTTTATGCTTTAATGTTTTATGCACATTGCTATTAAATGTCATGAATATTGCTATGAAACATAATGAATATTGTAAAATATGGGGTCTGAACAATTCATGAAATGCAGCATACAATTTCATGAAAACTGGGCATGTGTTGTCTTGGAGTATACCCAACTTAGAACACATTTCACTGAGATCTTAATTATTTTCATTATACACTGGCATCTATATTTTATGAAAACCTCAGGGAGTCTTTTTAAAATACTTTAGATATTTCATGAAAATTGCTGAATATGAGAGGAGAACTTCTTTGGCTGAAAGTTATGGTTTTATAGAACTTTTTTCAATTATACAGATGAAATATACTTCTTCATTTTAGAAAATGAAGCAGTGATACTCACTCATTTTTCCAAGTCTTTTTGTTTATGGTGAGATTTTCTTCAGTTGTAACATGGATAACCCCTCATCTTTCTCTTTCCTACCTTGCAAGATCCTGAATACAACCTTGAAAACTCTTGCTGTCAACACCTTGGAATCATAGAGTGGCTTGAGTTGGAGGAGATCTTAAGGATCATCTAGTTCCAACTCCTCTGCTGTGGACAGGGATGCCTCTTACTAGACCAGCTTGCTCAGTGATCCATCCAGCGTGGCCTTGAACACTGCCAGGAATGGAGCATCCACAACTACTCTGGACAACCTGTTCCAGTGCCTCAGCACCCTCACAGTAAAGAATTTCTTTAATATATTTCCTAACCTAAATTTCCCCTCTTTCAGTGGGAACCCATTATTCCTTGTCCTGCAAGTTCCTGATAAAGAGTCCTTCTCTGGCTTCCCTGTGGTCCCTTTCAGGTATTGGAAGGTTGCTATGAGGTGTCCATGCAACCTTCTCCAGGCTGAACAGCCCTAACTTTTTTAGCCTGTCCCCATAGGAGAGTTGCCCCAGTCTCCTTATCAGCTTCATGGCCCACCTCTGGACTTCAACTACTAATTATATGTTTGTTGCTCAATCACTTCCTCCTTTGAGTCTTCTCTCCTTCTTTTTCAGAATTGCAAAGTGTAGAGAAGGAGGAAATTGTACTTGACAGCGGGAATGGTTCATGTTTCATTACTGTGAAAAGCAGGCACACTAACATGAACTTCTTTTTTTTGGGTGATTAAAAGATGCAGTGTCCCACACACTTCAGTTAAGAGAAGTTTTCATCTTCCCTAGACTGGAAACAAAATTTGTTTCCCCACTTTGTTTTCCACAAGTATGCTGCCATATGGTCAGGAGTCCTGTCTGTGTGCCCCTGTGGCATATGGCCAGTGGGGCAGGTGGATGATTTGTTGTTGTGGACCATTGATCAAGAAGAGCTGACCATCAGCAGAAACAGTTCCCATCGCTTCAGCAGGAAAGGGAAGAAGAGCTGTCAGAGGATGTTGGCAGGGGAATACTTGGGAAGGCCATGGAAGAAATGTCATACTTTGAATGCATGAAGTGAGCTAACAATTATTTGGTGGTTTCCACTTGTAGACTGTATCTAGTGTTAAAAAGAACAGATGTACTTGTTCAAGAAGGCAAATGGAAACTCAGTGTGACACAGGCAGATTGATTCCCTCACAGGATGCTGCTGGCATGAAAGGGTATATCTTGATGTAGCAGAGCAGATGAGAAGGGAATGCTGCCTGGCAGTGTTACAGGTATACCTTCAGTGTATCCTGCAGATAGGTACAAAGTTCATTCGCCAGTTATAATAACCCCTGTAGGATTCCCTTGTAGAATTACCTTGTTAGGCAATTAAATGCTCTATCACTGTGGCGTAATTCTGAGTCATCTGTCATAAGTGTCATCTCAACAACCTAACGAAAAAAGTGAATCAAACTGCTTTAAATAATGCTTTGCTTCTAGACTGATCCATAAAATTGCTTCACTCTAAGGTTCTATAACCCTAAATCTAGCAAGTAGTACACAAGAAACATTCTCAGGGTAGATAGGTTGGCTGCTGATGCGGTCTGATCTTGGACCTCTCTCTTGTCAGCCCTGTGCACAAGAAGCTGTCCTCAGCCATGAGGGCCTGGCTTTGTCAGCAGCTGAGAGAGGCTCACTGTGGGCTGCTCTCTGATGAAATGCCACTCAGCTCATCAAAACAACAATAGGAGTACTGTGGACATCTGGAGTTTGCCCAGCTTCCTATGGCAATGACACTTAGTAACTCTGTGTATGTACCTTGTCAGTAATCAATATAAAAATTGTTTTGTGTTAAGTTAGAGACGTTAGGTTCCTACAGGTTTCACAAAAGTGAAGAGGAGATGGAGGGAGACCTTTCATAAGCACTCCTCTTGAATGAAAGGCTGAACTCACTTCAGGTGCTGGTTACCACATAAAGTAAATACATCCTAATATCCTGTCACCATGTGTAAAACATGGCTAGTGTCATCAAATCATCAGAGGGTCCAGCTAGGAGATTCAAATCTGCAGGTAATTAATTTCTTTTTGGTTTTGCTACTCATGAAACCGGCTGTTTCAGATATTCTACAATTTTATTTTAGCTCACTGGTTAATAAAATGGGCTAAGTCAGATGCCTCTTGGTTCAGGTATCCCTTCATGGGATACAAGTCCATTTGGAACCTCCCCTTCTTCTCCAAAGTCACAGAAGTCTGACCCTTGCTGGCTGACATAGTGCTGGAGTAACACTGTCATATTCTGCTGCTGCTGAAGCCAGGGATGTGCAGGTAAAAATGCTCCCAGTTTTCTCCACAGCTGGATAAGTTCTGAAGGCAAAGGTCCTGCTGTGAAACACAGCAGAAGGGCTGCCATGCATTAAGGCTTACCTTTCCTGTATTACATCAATAAGCAGTGAACTGAAAGTACCTTCAAAACAAACCAAAGAACAAACGCTGGCTTGGCAGTCAGTACACTCTAATTGGTTTGCATTTTTAGTTTGCTGCAGCTTCTTTTATGAGCAGTAGCTGAGCTTAATGTGAAATAAATACCCTTGTGAAGACACATCTTTAGTTTTGGATTTGTCATCTCATCCAAAATGTTGCAGTGTCATGGGAAAATAGCTATTTTTGAACATTCATTCTCTATACCACTTTCTTGAACTGTTTTGTAAAGTAATCTTCAAGGCATATTTGAGGGGCTGTTAATGGTATCCAGTGGAATGACTTAGTCCAAGCAGAACAGGTACCCTCAGATGGGTATTTTTACGGAGTGGGTAATGCAGTATCACAGACCCAGCTCAGGAGAGCCCAGAACAGCCTCCATAACTCAGCAGCAGCCCCCTGCCCTCCGCTCCCCCAGCTGGCTGCTTCTGTCCTGAGCACCTGCAAAGGAAGCAGGAAGCTGGAGCCTGCTAGCATTATTCTTTACTGACAAAACAAAAAGTGGCTGGCAAAAGTTGAAGGTTGCTTTGTGGTATCTAATGCCCTCCTCATCTTGCTCAAGGCAGAGGTCTGGGACATGGGGATCGAGGCGATCAGAGGTGTGATAAATGTGACATTGGGTAAAAAATTGTGATAAAATAATATAGCAAGATATGTTAGATTGGTGTTAATATAAAATATGAAAAGGGTATGGTCCGTAGAAACTTTTCCCCAGCCAGGTTTCCACCGTCCTCAGTCCTGGGACAAAAAGAACAGGACAAGGGCCATCAGGAGGAACAAAGACACTAGCCAACCCAGATAAGAATCAGCATCACACCCAGACAGAGAAATTCCTCTCCGAACGAAAAGAGAATTCTCCGCCCCGAGGAATACACATTGAAATAAAAATGGGCTGGTGGGCTCCATCCGCATGTGAAAGGACCTTCCCGGAATACAATCTGCAAAGTTCGACAAATCCGGGAAGCCCATCCGAAAATTATTTGGACTATTTGCTGGACTATCCTGGGCACCTGTTCCGCCTCAGGACATGAAAACCCCTACAAAACCCCGAGCTGCGACCTGCTCCGTGTGGATTTGGGAAAACCGTGCCTTGGAGTGCGGTCCCCTCATCCACCCGGCGCTGCGCTGTGAATCCTATTTGTGGTTTTCTCTTTCTATCGGTGATTGGGATCGATTTATTAATAAATTGTTTCTTTGTTAATCCGATTTTTGCCGTTGCGTTTATAACAGAGGGTAAGTGGTTCTCCTACTCTTTAAGGTAAGAGGCCCAATGTCAGGTCTCACCGAAGGACACTGGGTTCACAGGCTCATGATAGATGGGTTCTTCCAAGATCCTGGTACGCAGTAAGAGGCAACAGACCTCTATCCCCTACAAATTCAGTTCCTCCTATTTCTCCAGTTTCACACATCTGGTTATTCTCCCGGAGTTGTCTCAACTACACCTTTTCCCATAATTTGTCTTTCTCTTCATTGCAACCCCAAGTTTTCTCTTCCCCAGCTTTCGATCCTATAGTCTCTGCCCGTGGCAAACATTCACAGGTAGTTTCTTTTTGAATTATCTGACTTGTAACTCATATAAAGAAGATAATTTATTGGGTATTCCCTTTAAGTAAAAAGAAGAGATAGACAGACAGTTTCCTCCAACAGTCCTTTCTAAATTCAGCACTTTGAATTATTTCTGTCTGTGAGAAGCATGAAGGTTACATAAACCAGATGGTGTTGCAGTTCAGTGGCCACCCTGTGTCGCCACCAGAGTCATTGTCAAATGGAAACTTCACAAGGCCATATTTTATTGACCCAAGAGACCTCCTTCAGTATCTCTAAAGAGAGAATTAAGCTCTCCAAGCAGGTCCCTCAGAAGTGCACAAGGTATTTTGCTCTGGCTAGGGTAAGTGTTGAGTAACTAAGAATATTTGGGATATAAAGAAATTAATGATTTTCAGTTCACATCTTCACATAAGAGACCTTCACTGGCTAGCACTTCAAAAGTCTTGTTTTATGAAATGGAAAATGAATCTGAGGACTGCTGCCTGTGTTTAAGTCACAAGTGCTATTCCACGTAAGTACAGGACATGCTAGATTTCAAGGTAGCCTTGAGTTCATGTGTGTAATTTAGAATTCCAAAAAGCCACTCTTTACATTTGAAGGGCATATCAGCTACATTCTAGCAGTCAGCACTGTAAGGTGATCTGCAGATGAAGCTGAAGACTGTAATTCATGAATGCACAGATTACCTATTACAGTGACTTAACCTCTTGGAAGGTTAAGATGTCCTGTTTCAGGTGTGCCTCTGCAACAGCTGTTAAAATGTTAAAGATTTACAGAGATTACCCAAGAAAGGCAATCCTTCAGTTGATGGAACAGACACATCTGAGACCATAATAAAAAGGGAAGAAGCAGGTCAGAAAACAAGAGCATGACAAGACTCTGCAGTACAGCAACTAACTGGATTACTGATTTTTTTCCTTGATTTGCTCATATTTTGATTTTTCCACTTCCTCTCCTGTCTCTTAATTTGCTTTTCTTCCCTGTGTTCAGCAGCTGAATTGGAGTCATTTGGGCAAGATTTGGTCCTTCTCACTGCCCCCCAATTCCTCTCCCTCCATATTCTGGTAATCACTCCATTGCCAAAAAGATACATGCATTTCAAAAGGTTTTCTTGTGCCTACAGAATCTCTGAAAACTAGATCACATGTTTTAGTGGCCAAATTTAAGAATTCAAATACCATCAGTTTATTTAAATTAGACATGAAAGTTTACCTTCTTATTCTAAACAAACCTAGCACAGACCTACTGTCTTAAGATCGCCTTCTCTGGCTGCATTTTCTGAGTGCAGGCTGACTTGAGATTCTGTCCAAAATTGCTGCAATGTATTTTAAAATTTCCCATCTGTATTTCTGAGATCCCATCTGGGACAGGTGAGGATGAGTACAAGGTTGTGTGTGCATTTTCAGGATATATCCTGTTAGAATGCTTAAACATGAACCAACACATGCAGAAAGGCAGCTAGACTTAACTTCACACTGTGATATCCAAGTCTATTATGATGTTATAAGTTAGATTAAAGCCTGAAATTTAACAGTAACACTTTAGATTAAAGCCTGAAATTTAACAGTAACACTAAGATAAAATCCTTTCACTATAAATTTTACTGCTGATATAAAAGAAGCTAAATACCTGAAAAGATTTCAGGTCTGTTAATTTTTATAAGTATTCACAAAAGCATGAAACAGATAACTATGCCAAAATTCAATGTAATCCTTTTTCTTTTTCTTTTCATTTACTACAGGTTTGCCACATAAATAAAATTGGTTTCTAGTCTATGAAAAAAGGACAGTAGGAGCTTTATAATGTCAAGGTGAGAGCCATGCAAGCATAGCTTCAGAAACTATTCCAACTGGAGTAGACAGAAATCTCCAGAGCAAGAGCAGGGAGTGTATAGAGGGTGGTCACTGAGTAGCCACAGTAGTTATCTGAGTTATTTATACTGAGAAAATTAAAATAAAATGCTCTGATGCTACAATAATTTTTTTAGCAAACTTAAATAGCATGTGATAGATTGACAAGAAAAATATGTTATAGCCTTTGCAGATCTGTTTCTTTTATATTATTTGTTCTCTGAATGAACAGAGGATCATGATTTCGCTGCATAGTGGTCTTAATTTTGCATGTTAAAAATGAAGTCTGCTCATCTAGGCTTGGATAAAAATATGTGACTGACATGATTTTCTTGATTAGTATCATCATAGGTGAACATCTATGTCACAGGAACTGTTAAATGCAGTTAAAGATTCTGGAGTTTTTGGTAAAAGTCTTCCATTTTCTACCAAAAAGGGAAATTTGCAAACAATTTTTTTTTTAATTAGCAGCAATTCTAAACAATTCTAAATACTAAAACGGTGCCACAAATAGAAGTGAAATAAAAGGGAAAAAATTATAATGTTTTAATGCTTTGAATATAATGAGTATAATGCTTTTGAGGCCAGTTTTTCAAGACTGCTCAGCTTCCCCAATCTGTGTATGAATAAATAGCATTCGGTGCCTGCTTAGGAGGACAGGTACCACAACATACAGTCTGGGAATACTGTAAAGCACTAGCACCTCCCAGAGGATGCTGATTGCTACCAGCTCCGTAGCACCTCAAATAGTCTGTTGTCCCAGGTAGTAATCTCATTTTAGGGGTGCAAGTGTTGATACAGGTGTGAGTTAGGGTGTGACATATCTTGCAAATTCTACACAGGAAGATCTCAGGTGAAGCCCTCACACGGGATGTGTCACACTGCCTCCAGTCACAGCCAGGGAATCATTTTCTGGTGAAACAGTGATCTTCCCAGTCCAGGAACAGGGTGTAAGAGCTTCAGAAACCCAAAGCATTTGGCTCATGTTGAATCAGGACTATAAAACAGACACTTCAATTTCTAAATGGAAAATGTTTTAAAACAATTTGATACTGAGGAATTTCAGAGAAGCTTTTGATATTCTACCTTACTTGAGTTATAAGTCATAACATTACTTTTGCAAGAGTATGAATATGTCAGAAGCTAAATCCTCAAATTTTTAAGCAATTAGGTTAATTAAATTGTGTTTAAAGCTGGTGTGTGAGTAAGCATAAAATAATCCCACTCCAGAACTAAAGCTGATACTTATTACTGCAGGAAACTTGTTTTATTTTCCTGGTAATGACAAAACTCAAAACTGTAAAGTGCAATTATTTAGAGTGCTACAATTTTACAATTCAGATCATCCATGCCAATAATCCAGAAATTGTTTCTTTTAAAATGCTCTATGATAATCTTACTTTAGCTGACTGCTGGCACTGTACCACACACATGTCAACATATTCTCCCCTTTCCTTTTTAATCAGATGGATCTAAATGAAAACATAGACTTGATGAGATTGATGGAGTATTTATTACCTAACCCTGAACTGCAGGAAGCATATTCCATGGTGAGACAACAAATACTTCCTGTTAGAGGATGATAATTCTAAGAGTAAAATCTACTAACATTTAAGAAAGTGGTCTAAGAGCTTTGAAATCCAGCAAACCCCAAATGATTCAAAGGAGTTCAAAGGAATTTGTTCCTTCTTTAATGTCAGAGAAATAAATTTCTCATAATTCAAACAAAACATGGGAACGTTCCTATTCCTATAGTCACTGATTTAAATGGAAATAAGACAGAAAACCTGAAATACAAAGTGTTATATGCTGAAAGAATATGAGTTCACAAGAGCTGCATCAAACTTGAAGTTAGGTAGAAGAATCAAAACCCTAATACTAATTAATCAAATCACATGCTTGAGCTAAATTGAAAAGCAGTGTAAACTTATAAATAGCCCCAAAGACCATATATGTGTGCAGTTGCAGAATTTCAGTACCTCCACTGTGCGTCTTCAGTGCTGAGGCCCAAAATTTAAATTCCTAAACACTCATTCAGCTGTTGCCTATGTCAGGAAGCATTAAACTCCTGTTTCATAGAAGAATGTAGGTGTCTAAAGTGGAATTTAAATCAAACACATGTACTTAAATCCAGCAGTGCCATTCAAAACAACAGACCCCTACATTTCTACCAGTAAAGGAGATAGGCACAGTTCTTCTTGACAGAAAAGAGTGAAACAATCCAATCATAGGGCATTAAGATGGAAGCCTTGCCTTATAAAACACATTCTCTCCTTATGGCCCAAAAAATATTTAAGTATTCCATTTTAAAGCGGAACAATTTCAAGTAGAGATTGTGAGCACTCCTTCAAGGAGGAAAAGATTTCCTTCTTCAGGAGTTATGTCCTGTGCATTCAAATCCTCTTCAGGGAAAGGGAGGAGCTGAAACACTTTTCCAAGGTCTGAAATGAGTAGCCTGAGACACAAATTCAAACATTTGTCATTTGCAAAACATTTTTTTTTCCTTGATGCACTTCTAAGAGTATTCCAAAGTATATGAATTTCTTACTTTCAGGGAAAAATATTTTGTTAAGTAAATGTAAAGCTATGAGCATTTATCAGTGCCCAAAATATATATATATATATAGTCTTGGAAAAACCACTTGATTTTTCAAAAGAGAGTAAATGAAAGATAAGCATGCTTCCTACAGAAACATTAAACCTGCTTTAAAGTAGGACCCCCAGCCTTCATTTCCTCTAAACTGAGAAATGCAGGATGAAATCTCATGTTAGTGCAGGTCAAGGGGAGGAGGTCCAGAGGACCCCAGAGAGTCAGTCTGTATGTCAAACAGGTTACATTAAGCATTGGCAAATGCCAGGAAATGTGTGCAGAAAGGAACAATGTGTTGAGTGCTAAACTAACTTTACATCTCACCAAGATGAAATCTTGAGATTAAAACTGCAGTTCAGAGTGCTGTGACAGTTAAGAATGCAAACAGTCTTAGAAAAAAAAAGAAGATGCTGAGAGAAAAGAGTGTATTTCAACATATTTTTTCTATCACTGAGCTAGTCTCCTACAAGACTAATCTTGACTCACTAAGTGAAAGAACACACGAAGAACATATTCATGCAACGACAGGCAGGAGAACAATTGGAAAACAAAGTTGGGAAGGACATCTGTATGAGGAGACAACCAAAGGATTATAATAATTGGAATCAGAGAAGAATAAAAATACTATAGGGGGACAAGAAAAAATTATACAAAGAAGGAAAGTTGAATGTTTCTGCCCACTTGTTCTTAGAAATACAAGAAATAATATAAAATATTTTTGTAAATACCATCCATAAGGTTTTCCATTCCAATAATGGAATAATTATTGGAATAACCCAATAATTCCAAAGTAATAAACCCCTAGTGCTTGTCATCAAATTTTCTTTGGTTTGCTCCATCATGAGGAACCTCAGCTGAATTCTAAATGTCCTTTTGCCTCATGTTGGAGCAGTCCTGTTCCTCTTGCATTATATAATACTGTACAGAATTACAATGGAAAACTGTTTTAGCCATGGAATCCATAGTGAATCATCTTCATTTCTGTAAAATAAATACCTATTCTTTCGTTTTCAAGCATGTTTCTTCATGGATAATGAGATCAGCAGACAACAGCTCCAAAACTGCTATTCAGGTTAGAGATTTGTGGAAAAAAAATTAAAATTTTGCTTCTATTAGTGAATATAACAGAAGCAGTTCAAATTATAATGCAATGGGGTTGTCTCAGTATCTATCACAGTAAGATATACATTTAAATAGCATTAAATATAAAAATCTTGATCTCTAATCCATTTGTAACAGGCCACAAAGCTAAAGTGAGTTCCAAAGGATTCTGTCCTGTCCAGGTTGTCTTAAAGACCCCTGATCATGTCACTGGTTAGAACCTCAGCATTTTCCCAGATCAAATTGAGCTTGGTCAATGAGAAAGCTAATTAACAGTAAAAGCAAAGATTAAATATTATCTTGGGTAGGATATAAAAATATTAGATTGTTTAGGAAGAATCTGTTTTGCAACTAACAATGCTATTTTCCATAAATTTATGTTAATTATCCTTATATTTTCTTCCTTTAACTATGTATTTGTGGTTTCTTCTGAGCTGCTTCACCGGCTAGGTAGCTCTCCTGAGAACCATATGATGCAGTATTTGTGGGTCTGAACCTCAGACAGAAATGTGGCTACTGCTGGAAGGAAGAAGGACTCACACGTGGGAAGCAGGAAGGTTTATTTCAGCCCCAAACCCGTGCAGAGTGAGCTCTCCGGGGCTTAGCATGCCCATCAAATACCAGGGGCATCTCCCAGGCAAGGTGACACCCAGAACCAATTTAGGGAATGGGGGGGAGTGACTAAGAACAGGGGCATTGGCAGGGCTATCTAGGGCAGAAAGGGGAGTGGGGAACCTGTCTATTATTAGGGAAAAGCTACAGGGAATTGGGAATGGGGGGTTGTAGGGATAAACCATTACAAAAATTATAACAAAGCATACAGAATTTTAGGAAACTCAGAATGCGCACTGCAACATGGATTAATCAACACTTTTATCAGCATCCCTGGTTTTGCTTAGACCAATGTCAGAAAAGTCTTCATTGCTCTACAAAATGTTCTACCTAATAAAATAATTAACAGATATTACCCATACCTATAAACATTCATTTCCTTACAATCTCAGACTAGCAGTTTCCTTACAATCTCTAGACTTCCAGTTACAGTGTCACTATTACTAGATAGCAGTCTGCAAAGTACACCATTATCTTTAAAGAATATAAAGCGGTAGAGTCAGAAATAAAAAGGATCTTGTTTGAGTTGAGACATGTAAGATTTGGATATAAAAAGCCTGAATAGAGCAAGAGATGTTCTAACATCTCATTGGGGCAGCTGTGAGAGGGAATTGATGGAGCTTTGGAATCGGTGCAACACAATCTCATCTGCATTTCAGAGATGCAAGTTGCAGCTTTAGAGCTGTTGCTCTGAACAGAAGAGTTGCTTCCTTGTAATTTTTCACTGGAAAGAGAGAAAAAACCCACAGAGATCCAAGCATTTTGCGCTAACCAAATTTTGGGCATTGTTTTTTGTCATGTAGTTGCTGCGTATGTTATTTGGGTAAGCAGGTATGGACCAGTCTTGTTTATGTCTCCTCTGCCAATCATTACACCTTGTCACTATTCCCACACTGAGAAAATAGTGCGAACTGCAAACCAAAGAAGCGGTTCTTGTCTGCAAAACCAAGATGGAGCAATGGAAAAACATTACTCTTCTTCCTAATTATTTCTGCCTTTTGAAACTATATATTTGTGATAAGCAGCCTCAGTCAACAAACATGCTTATAGTGCAGGGGCTTCTGGAGAAGCCACAAGCTCTACAGTAAACCTGAATGGTCATGACTGATGTTTATGTCTAATCAGTGTCACAGATGTGACAGGATAATCCAGCCTGAATTGCTTACTGTCAGCACTCTGAGTCATATAAGGTGTCAATTATACTGAAGTTTATAAAAAGATATTTAATTTTCTAGCTGCAAATTCATATGATGAATCAGACTGAAGAAACAGGATTAGTTAAAAAACAGCAAACAATAATTGCCTGTATTTAAAAGAAAACCACTCTAACAATTTCAAATCTAGTTCAGTCTTATTTTCCACGTGCTAGTCAGATTATTTAAAGTCATGAATAATTGATATATTTCTTCTGTGATGTCTCGTTGCTTTCTATAGTATGAAAAGACAAGCATTATGCGAATGTGGTATCTTAAAAAAGTCTCTTGTCAAATAGTCATAATTTTTATTTTATGTTGCTAATATCATCAACAAAATACATGATACTACTGATTATGCTTTTTCTTGTAAACCACTTATTTGATGGACTTAAACAGCTGTGGATCTGCCTCTATGAGTTTGTGAAATTGTAACCAGGCTATGAAAGAGCAATAGACAAAGTCTTAGGTACACCATCCTACCAGCTGGTAAACAGCATTTCACAGCAGTAAAGGTATAATTCAGTCAATATTGTTACATTTCCAAAAAAAAGGGAGAAGATTACTATTATTCTCCCCTCCTCCTTCCCAAGTAGCCAAACCCACATGAAATGAATAGAGATTTAATTTGCAAAGCTGAATATAGATGTGCTTAATATATATAGAATAACTTCAGAGATCTGAACACCTGTAACAATTAATCAATCTCACCCTGGGACCCCTTCAGCCAATTCAGCTCTTTTTAAAATTTCTTATAGGATCCATCCTATCTGATATCAAATTAGACCAAAGGCTAATTCAAACATAGTGGCTTCAAGTTTAGAGGAAAAAAGGTTAGAATTAAGGCAGGTCTTGTTCAGCACTACATTGCACTATTTCTGCAAAGGAAACTTTCCCAAATTGAACTACAATA
Source organism: Sterrhoptilus dennistouni (assembly GCA_013397095.1). NCBI lineage: Eukaryota > Metazoa > Chordata > Aves > Passeriformes > Zosteropidae > Sterrhoptilus > Sterrhoptilus dennistouni. Next base: position 7,904 of record VWZU01002663.1, on the reverse strand, counting down.
AAACGATTACAACCAAGAGGAAAATTCTGGCCAAAGATTTTTGTTTGGAAATGCTTACTAAGAAGTTATTTGCCACTAGAACACTTCAAACTTTTCAAGTACCACTCCATGTTAATTCTACATTATTACAGACACTGAGTGAAAAATTCTCTTCTCAAAAATATCACTTTCAGTTTGACAAGCCATCGGGGATCAAGCCAAAAGAAACGTCCATTCAGAACCCAAGACAGAGAACTCAGAGGCATCATGACAAACTGGAATCCAAGTGACTGAACAGCAACCCTGCTGAAAAGCTTCTGGGGTCATCGTGGTGGGTCTCAGGCTGTACACGAGCCAGTAGAGTGCAATCATAGAAAGCAAATAATGCTCACACTGGGAGGAGTATGGACACCAAACTGCAGGAAGTGGCAACATCTCCCTGTGCTTGGCATTGGTGAGGCACATGTGGAACAGTGGATCTAGCTTTGTGCCCCCTGGCTTGTGCAGAAAATCAAGATAACTGGGGAAGGTACAGGAGAGGGCTCATGAGGCAGAGGACACATGGGCTGCAAAAGAGGGGTTGAGGCAAAAGTAATGTTTAGTTTGACAAGGAGGAGAGGAATGCTGAGAGGAACTAACTGCAGCCTACAGAAAGTATCTCAAAGAGGTTACCAAAATGGTGGTGTCAAAATTTTTAAAAAATGGGCTTAATTGTACATAAATACTGGACACTAAAAAAATGCCAACACAGGTACATTAAATCTATTTTGAATTTTGTCTGGGTTCCCAGACAGAATGATCCCTAATATCTACAGAGCCGTCTATTGGTCTGTATATACTGGCATGAATTATTATGGCCCAAAGCCTCCCTTTCTTTTATATTTCATGATGGCAAAATGCAGAGGAAACATCGGAAAAAGAATTGGGTAAAACTGCTTATGTCAACTCTGCTATTTTCTCCTTCAGAACAGCAAATTTTGATGAGGTTATTTTAGGCTCATGAAAACAGAAATCGCATCATACCTCCCCATTAGTCAGAAATTGTTGTTAGAAAAACTAACAACACATAACAATCTGTAGAGGAGCAACAACAGAAATTAGTTTACATTTGCACTACAATTTGTTTACATTTTTTTCCTCCTTTATTTCACACTTTGACTTACGCATGCAAATATACTCTATATTTGGAAAAAAAAATCTGCTTAGAACCTTCCCCGTGGTTATAATACTTCTTCCTCATGCCTCTAATTAAAAGATGTTACTATTCTTTATCTGTTTTCAGTCAGTTTAATCAACTTAATGCATTCAAGGAAAAAAAAAAGCCTTTCTCTGCAATTGAGCTTAAGAAAAAACTCTACCCCTTCTAATCAGCAAGTCAGTATTTCTGGTAAGTATCACTGAAAAGCATTAATTTAGGTGCCAGGGTCTATGCCAGATTTTGAAAGTCATAACTTGGTCATTTGCCTTCAGTGATTTTATTTGTAAAGTTTTACACATATTATATTTTACAGATTGATAAGATTGATAAATTATAATCTACCCATCTTGAAAATCCACAGCTATAAGACTCATTTCCCACCTGTCAATTCTTTCCACATTATCAATTAAAAAAAAAAGACAAAACAAGAAAACAAAAAAACCTCCAATAATAACAACAATAAAATTTATAGTTATATTAATTTTTTTAAAAATCAAAAAAATTCCCAGTTCACACTTTGTGTAGGGGCTAAGTAGAACTCTGCTTTATTTTTCATAAAAGCTCTATGTAGTTCTATATTTACCTAGAAATCGTTCTCAATAAAAATAACAGAACAGAAATTTCTAGGGGAAAATAAATAGGCCTTTGGGAATAGACCTTCTGATGTTGCACCCAGTTCCTTCATTGTCTCCACATCTGACAGCCTCCTTAAAACAACAGTGTTGTCTGAGTATCTAGTTGGAGTACTGTGCTTTAAAGGCTGCACTTTTTAATGCAGAAGTGATTCAATTGCATACTTTCTCCTTAATGCCACACTGAAAGAAAACAGGCTTGCTCAAAAAAATAGATGAGTTTAAATATTTTAGCAGAGCATGTTTTATGATTCAGAAACACGTTCCTTGAAAAAGTATGTAGTAAAATCTTCAATGCATTCAGAGCTATGGTGTGTAGGGAGTAGAGTTGAGAATGTTAACACACTGATATGTATGGAAAACATTAATGACTATAAATGCACTGGTATTTTATACTGACATAGTTCTTCTACCTCTCTCTAAGCACTCCTGAGGCTGCCCCACAGCCAGAGCTGGCTGTGACCACAGCTCCAAGGCCCAGCTCCAATACAGTCAGGTGTGTAAGCTTAGCTCTAAACACTAAGCAAACTGCAGTGTGAGAAAGAGCAGTGAGAGGATATGCAGAGTGAAGCCAGGCAAGATAAGAAAGGTAAAACCACAAAGAGAGGATTATTGAGATAAGGATCCTTAGGAATTTAAGGGGCAAAGAAAAACAACATATAAATATATAAAATCTTTCAGGGAAAAAAACAGAGAATCAGAAGATGCAATTCAGCACCATCAAGGATTTGTTCCAGGAAGGCACAGAAGTCAACCTTTCCCCTCTTGAATGATACCAGTCTGGCCAGCATTTATATAACACTTGCAGTAATAAATACCTGTTTCATTGTGAGGTTGAATCATCTGATAAATACCAAGTGAATGATCTGTCTTATGCAATGTTCAGTTTGGGGTACTTTGTCTAACATTCATATTTTGTGAGTGATATTCAGATCACTTAAATTCTGACTGAACTGTAATGCAGGAGAACTTTTAGTGACCAACAAACAAAACCATAATATATCAAAGCTTCTTCTGACTGGTCATTTCAGGTAGGCTCTTTATTCTCTATATAATCAAATGAGTTCTCATTTATCACAGAAACATGCCATTTTAAGACTAGAGGAGTCTTCCTTATCGAAAAACTGGTAACTGTTCTTGGACAGTTGAAAGGCCTGTTAAGAGAATAGAAATGAAATTTTACTAAACTATCAACCACATAAGATTAAAGGTATAAGTAGACAGTGATGATTCCTTGAGTAAGCTGGAGCATGTGGAGAAGCTATAGATACCAAATTCCAAAAACCATCACTCCTGATTGCTTGAGGGATTAATAACAAGAACAAGGTGTCCACCCAGGCAGCTTTAATACAGATGATGTCAGCGTTGATCAACAATCACTTAATCTCTGAAGGCCAGCCACTTGCCTGAGCAAGTCTTACAAACTTAAGGGGTCTTCATACAGTGCTGGCACCATGAGTCTCTGCAGTTCCACTAAAAAATCTTTTATGGGTGGACCTTACATTTCTACATCTTCTGTCTCCAGAGCAAGGACAAAGCCTATTGGAAAGGCATTTTTTTGGATGGCAGAATTTGCTGATTATGCCATATTCAGAATAAACAGCAGCTTAGAAAAGTTATGAAAGTGCCTAAACTAAAGCCTAATTTTACATTATGTTTTCCTTTTTTTTTTTTAAGAGCATGAGGAGCAAAACAAACTAAAATTCCTATACATTTTCATGGTCTTCATAAACATTGTTTGTACAACAATTACTTACAGGGTTTGCAGGGTTCAAGTATACAGTGTCATTAGCATCATCTCATTAGCTTCTTTCCAATTTTTTATTACCAATGCAGAATAAGCGACAGAGAGCAACAAATAAACTCTGTGTGTTTTTCTTATGAATCGAAGTTTTTCATCATGACATCAGAGCATTTATTACATACAGCATGAGTATGCAATATTATAATTTTTAAAACATGTCCTTGATAGTTTCTAAAAGTCTTCTTCTGAAAATCTGAAGTTTGTTTTATTCCAAGTTCAAGATGCAGTGAAGTCCCCAATGGGAGAAGCATTTCCCCCTTAAACTTCTACACCTTGTACTGATGGCACTCCTATCACTGAAAAGTAGTGCCACATTATACTTGCAGCACATAAATCTGTGTAACAGACTGCACGTCTAATCTTGCTCCCAGATTGGTTCAGAAATTAATAAATAGTTAATACCATTAAATTTTAAAACAATGTGTTCTAAAGGCTGTGTTTATGCAATGAATATTTTACATTCATTTTTGCATAAACAGAAATTATTTCAATTATACAAGTTGCCTTACATACAAGTTCCCTAGCATCTACAAAAAAATATCTTGCAGAAGATCAATTTCTACTCAAAAATATATAGGTTTAATTTTTTTACTATAATTTTATTCATATGATATTGTTGAATTTATTCTAAGGGAATATATTTTCTATGAAAAAGTAATATTTTTGAAGTACTTTCTACTATGTAATTTGTACACATTAAAAACAAAGATTGAAAAAAATCCCTAGAGTAGTTCCTTTTCAGATCAACTGGTTTCATTTTGTATTTTAAACTCATACTTTACTTTCCCTGCATGTCAAGGCAGGGAGAATAGCTTGGAGTATCGATGGGAATTAAGTACTGCTGAAGAAGCTATTGCAAGAGAAGACCATCAGGCTGCCCAGCTGCCAAATTCACACTGTGCTCAAGCACAAATCAGTATAAGACCTTTTTTGGACCCAAACACCACTCCTACCTAACATGGATGACCAGCAAATGAAATTATTTTCATTACCCAATTTCCAGAGCTTCTCTAAAACTCTGATTATGGTAAGAAATGGAAAAATAAAACCAAAAAATATTACCCCCCTAGGGTAATAGGTAATAATTTTCTACCTGAATTTCAATATATGTTGACTAAATTTAACCAGAGTTCTAGAGAATCATAACACATTTCACATGTGTGTGGGCTTTCCAACCAAGTGCTGGAGTCTGGAGGACAGATGTGGAAACACAGCCAGCCTGACACACCCTCTGAAGAGACAGGATCATGAACTATAAAGTTATGATTTAAGAAGCAGCATTACACTACATGAGTCTCATTACACCAAGTAAACAATTCCATTACAAACTTAATGATATTCTTGAGACACCCACATTAGCACCACTGGTCTTTTATTTATTTCAAATTACTGTTCTTATTTACCTCAGCAGGGCTCTATGCAATTAACTCCCCAGACTGCTCAGACTCCTATGGGGATGATTTATATTGTCATTCCAATATAATGTTTCCCATAATTGTACTGTGTTTAAAAAACATTAGAACCCAAGGGCTAGACAAGGAGTTATAATATTAACAGCATGCTCATATAAATCAATTTACTCCCTTGGAGGGAAAAAATTGAAAAAAAGAAGTTAATAAGATTACAGAAGTACAAAGCCAATGCGATGGCTTTAAGTGTGTTTAATCAATAACTGTAAAAACATCACAGATAATGCCTGAGAATGAAAACATAAGCAGGAATCCATTTCCACATGTGTAGTACTATTGGTCTTAGTAGACAGATCACAAAAATTAGAATAAACATCAGTTCACTGAAAAGACTCGATCCCAGAATGGAGTGAGTGCCCCCAGTACTTGCACAGTATTTTTAGGCACTCTCAGACTCTTGTAAGATCTGCCTGACATTAGTGGCAGACACAGACTTATAAATGCATAATTTTAAATATTCCAAGGCATCGTAGGGATTAAGAGGTTACCCATGATTTTAGAAACGGACCACTAAGGATAAAACCTAATGATAAGGGTTATGTGGGTAGAAAGCCAGGGAACTTCAGTCTCTCTTTTCTATTACTCACTAAAATATCTCTTTTTTAAAAGAAAACAACAACTCATAATTCAATTTTTAATATGCTTAATGCTATGTGCAAGCATAAGATAACTTAATACACTCAGAAGATGGATTACTTGTAGCTCAGTCTGACCTGAACCTCTAGATGCAGTATTGTTTATTATATTCACTGATCTAATTTTGAAGTACTGTATCTATATTCTAAGACACAGCTGCCAATCACTTTAGAATAAATGGAGTGTAATAAAAAACTACAAGACTGAAACAAGACAACAAATATTAAAAAACCCACTTTTCTGATATACTCGCTGATTGAAAATGTAGCAGCTCACTAAACCCAGGATGTTCTTCTCCCCACAAAAGAACAGGCTATTATGCAATGAATATACCATCAATCCTAGTGCAGATGTACCTTTTGGACAGATGAAACTCTATTGCTTTAGTGAGTTCATCCAAAGCCTCTTTATGGTGATTCCATTTCTGTGAGGCTACAGGTAAGTGATCAGAATCACAACTAGTTTTTGCAGTTTTAATCTTGTTTAAATTTTCTTTACCCTAATGAAAAATACTTTTAATCTTTTTCCTGTGCAGCCATTATATCCAAGCATCTGTCTACTTCAAATGCCTCCCCTAGGATACTTTCAGGTAGTGTCAGTCTTAGGACAGACACTTGCTTTCTGTAAAGCTCTCTGCTTTTACAAAATTAAATGGAAGTATGCCACTTCATAGCAGCTGAAAACATAATCCTTCACTCATTAACTAGAACAGTGAAACTTGCTGCTGATGTAAGGACTAAATTATTATCTCATGTTACAAAATCTTCAGAAATAAAGGAGCTGGTTTGTAGATCTGACAAGTTAATTTAAATGTTACAAACTTACCATATTACCAAGCCATACAAAAAGTATCATTTACTTCAGACTTGTAAAAAAATTAGTATTATGAACAGCAAAAGAAGGGACCACTGAAGGTGTAATCTTGGACCTCATGTCAGAGATAAATGGAGTGGCACTAGGCCAGATCAGACAGAAGGGGGCAACAAATTAACTGAGTGTTGGTTGGTATCAGCCAGTAATGGAGGAAATTGGAGTTCCTTCCTCCTGCACAACTGCCTTCTGAGATCAGGTTAAAAATTTGGCTTGAAAAAGACTGTCCTTCTGAACAGCACTAAGACCTGTGCCTGTTTCAACTTGGCACTGCTCCATCTTGAGAAAAATGAAAGCACAGCACAAGACTAATAATGGTTCATACAAAGAACATCATGCATGTGTTGGTCAGGTCACCATGTTTCCTTCCTTAGGAAGAAACCAGATAGATCAGGTGAATTAAACACATATAACATTTATCCCAGTCTTTTTGTAGTTGGATTTTAATTTTTTCCCAAACCAGTTTTAAAGGCCAAATCTATTTATAAGCATGGCACCATTCCTTGGAAAATACAATTGTTCAGTGTTACCTGCAGGTTTTGTGATTCCTGGATTCTGGCTTTCATTAAAACAAGAAACAAAGAGCACATCTTGGCATGAAGACCCATAACAGATAATTTAAAAGTCTGAATAATTTAAAGGACATAGAGTGTATTTAGAAATTTCAGATTGAAACAGTGGATTACAATTGCTTAATCATAACCCCCCCAAAATTACTACCTTTCTTTAATTTTTAAAATGCTTCTCTAAAAGTATTTCTCTACAGTGAGGATGGAAGAGGTTAGAAGGATATAGAGAAATATCATTTTTCTGGGGTTTTTTTCTAACTTATTTTGTCCTATATCATGTATGGTTAACCATCAGGCTGCCATGGGTTTCCCAAGTGCAGCTGCACACTCCTACAACAGAGCTGCCACACTAAAAAACAATAAAACAAGTCTTAGCAGGGAAATTGTTCCTGTTTATTCATTTTTTTGCAGTTTCATTAGCTCTGACAAGTCATGAATGCATTAGGTCTCTTGACCTTGTCCATATTTAGTCTGTATGAATGTGCTGTATCCTGGGCACATCAGAGCTACTGCAGAGGCTGTGACACATCCAGGTGTGCCAGTGCTTTTCACAGCAAACCATCCTGGGTAAGTTATCTGGATAATCACAGAATCACAGAATGTGTAGGTTGGAAGAGACCTTCAAGATAGTAGAGTCCAACCCAGCCCTGACACCTCAACTAAACCATGGCACTGAGTACCACATCCAATCTTTTTTTAAACACATACAGGGATGGTGACCCCACCCTCCCTGGGCAGACTATTCCA
>VWZU01002652.1:12093-29586 GCA_013397095.1 Sterrhoptilus dennistouni | reverse complement strand
AAACTCCTGAAATCAGAGATTTGGGGAGCAGAGGGGTTTGTTAGGAGGCTGTGAGCACCTTGTGTTGGCACAGCAGCACTGGGAGAATTGGGGTAACACCAGTGATCCCTGGGCTTGGGCTGGTGTCAGGAGATCCTGCAGTGAAGGTTAAATGAATCAGTTCCAGTTTACCTGATGGCTGTTGTTGTCCTTAGAGAGAAGGACCAAAGTCCTGAGGGCTGTGGTGTGTTCTGGTGGCCTCTGATGTGAGAGCTGGTGTTGGGTCAGTGTGTGAGCAGCAGCAATGCGTAGGGATGGCTGAAGGGAGTGGCAGCTTCTTTCATGGCACTCTGAAATCTCCTCTGCCTTTGTAATTCTGCATTTCTGAGCAACAAAACTGTATCAGAGTGAGTAGGAGGGGGTTGGATCCTGCCATCCCTTTCCTGCAGTGCTGTTTTGTGTTGGTTATTTAAGGGCAGTGGGGCCTGCCAGGTTAGACAGGGCAGAACTCAATGGAGCTGGGTGATCTTTTAGGTCCTTGCCAAATGAAGTTCTCAGTGCTCTGAACCAGGGCAGCACCTCAGCAAGCAGGGATTGACTGTGCTGAGCACTCCTGGGCAAACTTTCCAGGGGTGTGAAAGGTGCTTTTGAGTTCTTGTTCTGCTGGTCAGGATCTGCACAGCCCCACCAGGGTGTTGGCTCTGTTTGGTGGAGACCAACCTCTGCAGTGTGTGCTTTTGGTTTCCCTGTGTGGCAGTTCACAGGAGGAATGGAGCTGGATTCCAGGGGGTTGGTGGTGCACACCTGCAGTTTTTCAGTTTAATCCTGGCTTTGTGTACTAACCAAGCATGGGATGGGGTCAGCACCTGCAGCAGAACTGAGCTGATGGTGGATTTGGGGTGACCCTGATGCAGTTACAGCCCTGCCCTTGAGCTGTGCAGATCTGAGCTCCCACCTGCTCTGTGGTGAGGGTCAGAGAAATGAGTGTGTGGTGTAAACAGGATGAGATGAGGTTTGTTCCCTCCAGGCACTCAAAAAACCCCAGCACGTTTTACTCTGTTGCCAGGTACAGCAGCATCATGTCAGCTCTGCCTCTCGGGGAAACTTTGAAGTTTGTAACAAACTGAGAAGCTTAAGAAGGCAGACCAGGATTTTTCTGTGCTGCTTTAATGCTGTATTTATAACTAAAATGTGTTTATTACCAGTAAAGTCCCTTCTTGCTGATTGTCATTTTAACCTGCGCTGCTGGAAACAGTGAGAAATTTGACTTTGGCAGGGCTCTTCGACCCTGTGATACTTATTTATTTAAATACATGGTTTTAATTTCATCTCTAACAAGCTGCTTGTTCTGCTGTTGAAGGTTTTGGTGCCAACACTGCTGGAAACAGCTTGTTTGGAAATAAGCCTGCAACTGGGACTCTGGGCACTGGACTTGGGACAGGCTTTGGAACAGGTAAGCAGTTTCCCAGCTCATTTCTGGGCAGCCTCAGCCCTCAGGCTGCAGTGCTGGTCCAGCCTGGGCATTGCTGTAACTGAGTTAGGGAAGGCTGGGCATGTTTCAGCTGCAGGCCAGGATGGCTCAGGGCAGCTCCAGGGGGAGATTTTTAGCACAGGGCCAAGGGGCCTGGCAGAAGTGGGATGGGGCTGGTGAGATCCTCTGTGCTCAGCCCCTGCTCTGATCACAGATTTCAGTGCCTGCAGCATCCGTGGGCATGGAGAGTGTTCCCTGCAGTTTGATAAGGAATTGATTCTTTGTTGTGTTGTAAACTTGTCCCAGTCCTGTGGTAAATGACAGTCCCCTCTCCTGTCACAGCTCTGGGGGCAGGACAGACATCCTTGTTTGGAAACACCCAGCCAAAGCTGGGGGGAACCCTGGGAACTGGAGCATTTGGAGCCCCAGGATTCAACACCTCCACAGCCACCCTGGGCTTCGGGGCCCCCCAGCCTGCTGTAGGTGAGTGTCCATGGACCTGCTGCCTTGTTCCATGTGCCTGAACACGGGATCACACCCTCCCTGAGGCTTTGGGAGGACAGAACATCTCTTTGAGGCCACTCCTGTTCTTAGTTGCACTGCAGACCATGTTTATCATCCTGTTTTTGATAGCTAAATGTATATATTTAAAAGAATTCCAAGTTGCTTTGCATGGCCAGTAATTGCAATTATTTCAAAGCTTTGTCTTCAAGATTGGTAACATTTCTCCATCACTGAATTTGGGGCACGAAGAATAGATGTGCACAAAAAAAAAATAAAATAAAGGAAGTGCAGCATTGGCTTTTTCAGTAGTTCCTGCTAGGAGAGGCCTTTGTTAACAGGAATGCTGTGCCACTGGGACAAAAATAAGGCCCAGCTGTCTCCAGCTCTCCTCCTGACTCCCTGCAGACCCTGACAGCGAGCTGTTGTTCTGAGAGTGGTTTTGTTGTTCTGTGGGAATGCCCAAATCCCCCCTGGTTTTGTTGGAATTAGAGTTAAACCACTTTTGGTGGCTTGAATGTTTTGTGAGGTGAAGTCTTAGAGCATTTTAATAGGAATTAAAGTGAAGTGCTTTAAGACAGAGAGACAAGATTTAAAACCCATTGTAGAGGGGACTCTAGACCATTATGGTTGTGGTAGCAGTAATGTCAAAGTTCTGCATGAAGTAGTTTTTCTGCACACCCTTTGAGAAGGCAGCTGCATTAGTTGAATGTTCTGGCAGGCCAGGCTCTTTCCAGTGCTCTGTAGCTCTCTGTGCCCTCAGCTTTTCCCCCATGAGGGCTCAGGGAATATGGCTGCACACTGATGGAGGAGGGAGATGCTCTGAGAGCTGCTGTGTGTCTGCCTGCCCTGGTTCTGTTCCCAGGTCTCTAACACTGAAATGCTGCTCCTTTGTAGCCCTGACAGACCCCAATGCCTCTGCAGCCCAGCAGGCTGTCCTGCAGCAGCACCTCAACAGCCTGGCCTACTCCCCCTTTGGGGACTCCCCACTCTTCAGAAACCCCATGTCAGACCCGAAGAAGAAGGAAGAGGTGAGTGCACATCAACACTGAGCTCATTTCATGGGTGGGAATTGAAATTACTCTGGTCTGTGTGCAGTGTTCACTTCAGTGCACAGTGAGCAGCCAGGTAAGTCACCCTCTGTGCTCTCCCAGTGGTGCAGTGGCTTTTTACCCTCCAGGACACAAAGGGCTTGATTTTATTCCAGTGGGAAGTTCCCTGTCCATGGCAGGGGTTTGGAAGTGCTTAATCTTTAAGGTACTTTCCAACCTAAACCACTCCAGGATTTCCTGCTTTTGCCTGCATTACAACCTTGGCTGTGGAGCTCCTGTGCCCACTGCTGCTGGTTGGGATCATTGTTAATGGTTGGAATAACTGTAGTGCTTTGCTTAGGACATCTCTGAGAGTCTCTGAGAAACCTTTCCCTGCTACTTTATTCAAAAGGTGATAGAGCAAACACTTCCCAGGCTTTTGATGTTTCAGGGGAGGTTCTAAGTGGCTGCTGCCCCAGGACAGATTTCAGGGGTTGGAGCTGAGTCCTGCCTGGGAGCTGGAGCCCTGGCTGATGGATCCAGGCTGGGGCTGGGACTGGGGCTGAGTCCTGCATATGGATCCAGGCTGGGGCTGGGGCTGAGTCCTGCACATGGATCCAGGCTGGGGCTGGAGCTGAGTCCTGCACATGGATCCAGGCTGGGACTGGGGCTGAGTCCTGTACATGGATCCAGGCTGGGACTGGAGCTGAGTCCTGCACATGGATCCAGGCTGGGACTGGGGCTGAGTCCTGCACATGGATCCAGGCTGGGGCTGGAGCTGAGTCCTGCACATGGATCCAGACTGGGGCTGGGGCTGGGGCTGAGTCCNGTCCTGTACATGGATCCAGGCTGGGGCTGGAGCTGAGTCCTGCACATGGATCCAGGCTGGGGCTGGGGCTGGAGCTGAGTCCTGCACATGGATCCAGGCTGGGGCTGAGTCCTGCACATGGATCCAGGCTGGGGCTGGGGCTGGAGCTGAGTCCTGTACATGGATCCAGGCTGGGACTGAGTCCTGTACATGGATCCAGGCTGGGGCTGGAGCTGAGTCCTGCACATGGATCCGTGCCAGGGCTGTGCACGGAGCCCCCTAACCTGGATGCAATTACTGCTTCCCCTTTACATATCACCCCCTTTGCCTTTCAGGACCCTGGGCTGGAGCTCCCTAGAGCTCTGTCCCCGTGTCTGAGATGTCCCCTGTCCCTGTTTGTGTTGCAGAGGCTGAAGCCCACCAACCCAGCAGCCCAGAAGGCCCTGACAACGCCCACCCACTACAAGCTGACCCCTCGCCCGGCCACCAGAGTGCGGCCCAAGGCCCTGCAGTCGGCCGGCTCGGCCAAGTCACAGCTCTTTGATGGGCTGGATGATGATGAGCCCTCCTTGTCCAATGGAGCCTTCATGCCAAAGTGAGCTTCTCTTTTGTCTCTGTGTGAGAGTCTTCTGTAAACCCCTGTGTGTTACCCTAAATCTCGTGGTTTTGTGCCCTGGTTCAGATTGGAACAATAATGAGTTGTCAGTAAGACTTCACTAGAACTGTTTTCTGTAGGGGAGGTAAAAAGGTTCAGCTTAAACTCTTAAGGCCAAATAAGCTCTAAAATGAGGTCAGCCCACAATGGGAGCAAAGCTCCCAAGTAATTTAGGAATTCTGACGAAGCAAGCTTGCACAGGGTAACACTTCCTGTTCCTCAACTGGGTGTGTCATCAGGTTTGTTCATGCCCTTAGTATGGAGACAGATTTCTGGTGGTTTTATCCCAGCCCTGGTTCTGTTTCAGATCCACAGATGTTTCTGTGAGAAATCGTGGATCTGCCTGAGTGGAGCTTTGGGTTCAGTTTTTAGGTACATCAGTGGCAGTCAAGTAGGAAGGAGGTTTTGAAAGGTTTGGAGTTGAGTAAAAATAAAGAGCAGAAGACTGAAGTGACCCTGCTGTAAAATGAGCCTGCACCTGTGGGCCAGACCTTCTGTGCTTGTAGAAAAGCTGATTTAGGAAACTGAGAACACTGTGATTTGCTGAATTTGGGCTTTGAGCCTGTCACTGGCTTGTGCTTTTTATACCTCTACATAAACCACAGCCTTGAATGGAGTTTCCCCAAAAATTCTGGGATCTCTTATGGGAGACTTGATACATCCTGGGTGTGGGAACAGCTCTTAGAGCTGGTTCCTGGAGCATCTGAATTAGATACAAAATATATTTTTATGCAGTGGATAGATCCAAATCTCCCTTCCTTGGTGTGTTGTGTTTTCAGGAAGAGCATCAAGAAGCTGGTTCTGAAGAACCTGAACAGCAGCAACTTGTTCTCTCCCGTGAGCCGAGAGAACGAGGACCTGGCATCGCCCTCAGAGTACCCTGAGAATGGGGACAGGTGAGAGTCACCCTGCTGGGCTGTGTCCCCAGGGAATGGGGACAGGTGAGAGTCACCCTGCTGGGCTGTGTCCCCAGAGAATGGGGACAGGTGAGTGTCACCCTGCTGGGCTGTGTCCCCTTAGAATGGGGACAGGTGAGAGTCACCCTGCTGGGCTGTGTCCCCAGGGAATGGGGACAGGTGAGAGTCACCCTGCTGGGCTGTGTCCCCAGAGAATGGGGACAGGTGAGAGTCACCCTGCTGGGCTGTGTCCCCAGAGAGTGGGGACAGGTGAGAGTCACCCTGCTGGGCTGTGTCCCCAGAGAATGGGGACAGGTGAGAGTCACCCTGCTGGGCTGTGTCCTCAGAAATGCAGACTGGTCCTGCCTGTCCCTCAATCACTGCTCTGCAGCTGCCACTTCCCTGTTCATTGAAGGCAGTTCACCTGCTGGGAGATGCATTTCCTCACCATGTGTTCTTCCTGTGTGGGCACTGCCAGGTCACCCCACCCAAAATCCGGGTCACAGGGCAGGGACTCTTCTTCTGGATGAGTCTCTCTTCCTTCTCTGTAGCAAGAAACCAGGGCATTCCTTGGGGGAAGTGCTAAACTTGACTCTGAGGGAAGAAGAACCTCTCCTGATCAGTCCTCAGTGATGTGGGAATTGCAGGGGAGCTCCACTGATCCTCATGTCTCGTATTTCTATTTTCTAGATAATGTATTTTGTACAGATGAGCATGAGGAACCTCTAAGGCTACATCCTGCCCCTCAAAAGCCAGAATTCCACCCTCCTCTAAAAAAACCTGTGGCTGTATTTCAGTTAAACTCTGATTTTTGCCTTGGTTTTCTTTTAATCAGAGTCTGGAAAAAACCTCCTGCCCATCTCACCATGTTGATTTTATTGAAACCTACTAAAACAAGAACTGCTGTGGGAATGAGATCACCCTGGCCCTGTGGGGCAGAGGGTTTGGAGCTGTGGGGTTGCTGTAACACCCTTTCTTGAGGTTTCTCTCCAGCCTGAGCTCCCTGTTTCAGGTCCCTTAGTCCCCAGCATTGTGGGGACTGTGCCAGTCTCACCACTCTTTGCTGTAGTGGGAGCCTCAGTGGCAGAAGTGGTCCAGCAAGAGCAGAGGGAAGGGGAATAATTTCTGGTCTCCAGCGTTGTGGGGACTGTGCCAGTCTCACCACTCTTTGCTGTAGTGGGAACCCCAGTGGCAGAAGTGGTCCAGCAGGAGCAGAGGGAAGGGGAATAATCACTGACACTGTAGTTTGTGTAGTCCTGTTTGCTCTTTGTGTGGTAAGAGCAGAATTTACTCATGGAATCCCAGAGTCTTCTGAGCAGGGAGGGACCCACAGGCATCATCCAAGCCCAGCTCCTGCCTCTGCCCAGGAACGTTGATGTGAGTTCCTCAGAGATAAATAATCCACATCATCCTTCTGTGCCCAGGTTCTTCCTGTCAGTACCTCCCGAGGAGAACCACAGGCAGGACGGGGAGCGGGAAGAGGAGGAGGAGACCCACGAGGTGACCAGGTTTTACACCAACCCCATCGCCAAGCCCATTCCCCAGACACCAGAGGGTGGTGGACACAAGGCTCAGGCGGGCGTGGACGACACCATCGTGGCGCTGAACATGCGCGCGGCGCTGCGCAACGGCCTGGAGGGCAGCAGCGAGGACGCCTCCTTCCAGGAGGATTCCCTGCAGGAGGACTGGGACAAGGAGGCCGAGCCCGGCCACCAGGTGCACCCTGCAGGTGAGACTGAAAGGGAGAGAGTTTTCTGCGCAGTTTTCTGCTCTTTGACGCCCTGGCTGAGAATCGTAGTTTTCTCTCTGCGTAAAGTAAACGGTTTGGAGTAGGGGAGGAAGTGTTTAAATGGCTTATTTTCCTTTTTCCTTGGTATATGTTAATGAAATCTATCTGGTTTTTTCTTTTAAATTGAACCTGTTTCACCTTTTTCTCCCAAAATCCTATCTCCCAGTTAATAGACAAAATTCAGCAAATGTAAAACCACCACATAAATAGTGCATCAGCCAAAAAATTCAAACCAAAACCACAACACACCCTCAGCTTTTGCTTTCTTCCCTCCTCCTTCCACCAGAATACAAATCTTGCTTTTCCTTAGCTAGTGCAGAAATTCTACCTGCTGAGTCAAGGAGCATTTGAATTTTATCCCACATATATTTGAATTTTATCCCACATATATATCCTGCATATTTAAATTTTTATATCACATGTGTTGGGGATTTTTAAACTTGAGGAGGTAAAGGGAAAAGGTTTGTTAATCCTTCCAGGTAATACTTACATGGCATGTAATGAAACTGGCAGGTGATGTGTGCAAAAGAAATGTCTCTAGACATTCTCTAGATGGAAAATGCTTATGGAGAAACAGGAAGATGATTAGAGGAATTAATAGATGAAGAAGGATTGGAGCCTGTTAAGTGTAGCAGAAGTTCCAGCTTGATCAGCAGTGCCTGAGGCCCCAGGGTACTAAAGCTGGGAGGGTGTTTCTGTCAAGTGTTGATGAATTTGCAGTTTTTCTTGTCCCTGCACAACTTCTTCCCTTCCTGTTTGCAGGCCTGCTGCTCTCTGGCAGGTCCTGGGCTGGCAGAGCCTGCCAGAGCAGTTGGTGTGATGTGCTCTGGAGGCACATGTGGATTGAAGGTGTTCCGGTGTCTCTTGGCTTTGGGTGCCCCAGTTCTCAGTTCCTCTGAGGCTTCCAGCTGTTCAGGCTGGCAGAAGAAGTGGGTTGACAGTGTGGGAATGTTGACACATTGCTGCCAGCCCTGTTCTCAGGGAGTGTTGTGTTGCAGGGATTGTTCTGACTCGGGCTGGCTACTACACCATCCCGTCCCTGGAGGAGCTGGCCCGGCTGACCAACGACAGGAAGGAATGTATCGTCACCGACTTCACCATCGGCCGCAGGGGTGAGCCCCCCTGGCCCTCCTGGCCTGCCCCCTCATCCAGGGAGCCTGAGCTCCAGCCCCTCAGCCTGACTGTAGCCAGAGCCCCTGCTTTGGGGGCAGCTTGCATCAAAGTTTTGTTGGGTTTTCGGATACAATAAATCCCAGTATCACAGGCTGGTTTGGTTTGGGAGAAGCATTAAAACTCATCTCATCTCATTCCATGGGCAGAGACACCTTCCACTGTCCCAGGGTGCTCCAAACCCTATCCAGCCTGGCACTGGACATTTCCAGGGATCCAGGGGCAGCCACAGCTTCTCTGGGACCTCCCCACCCTCACAGGGAAGAGTTCCTTCCTAATATCCTCTCTGATCCTGCCCTCTGGCACTGGGAAGCCATTCCCTGTGTCCTGTCCCTCCATCCCTTGTCCCCAGTCCCTCTGCAGCTCTCCTGGAGCCCCTTTAGGCCTTGGCAGGGGTTCTGAGCTCTCCCTGGAGCCTCTCCTTTGCAGGTGAGCACCCCCAGCTCTCCCAGCCTTTCAATATCAGAGTCAAAGTTGATAAAGCTCCTCCAGAGTTTTCTCAGTGAGAAGGAGGTTTCCCTTTGCTCAGGAGACAGGACAGGGCTGGGTGGGGACAGGAGGAGCACAGCAGGAATGTGGGCTCTCTGGCACATGAATTTCCACAGACAATTTAGTTGTGACCTTTTGTGTTGTTTTGCCAGGTTATGGCTCAATTTACTTTGAAGGAGAGGTAAATCTGACAAACTTAAACCTGGATGAGATCGTACATATCCGGAGAAAAGAAGTTATTGTTTACCCTGATGACGAAAAAAAACCTCCCATTGGAGAAGGATTAAATAGGTAAGTGTTAGATAAGGCTGATTCTTAAAATCCTGTCAGTCTGCAGGCTGCAACCAAGAGACAAATCCAAATGGTGCATTCAGTTTACAGAGTTGATGGGTTATTTGCAAGTTTCTGAATGACAGATTGGGTTTAGAATCCGATAGGAGTTTCCCTGGGCAGGGCTGTGCCCTGCTGCCATGCCCAGGTCACTGAGGCCGTTGTCCCTGATCCCCTTGTGCCCTTGCAGGCGGGCTGAGGTGACTCTGGACGGGGTGTGGCCCACGGACAAGACATCCCGGTGCCTGATCAAGAGCCCCGAGCGCCTGGCGGAGATGAACTACGAGGGCCGGCTGGAGGCCGTGTCCCGCAAACAGGGCGCCCGCTTCAAGGAGTACCGCCCCGAGACTGGCTCCTGGGTCTTCAAGGTGAGCCCCCTGCCCTGGGATGGGGGCTTATCTTCCTTTCTTCTTCGTGTCAGAGCCAGGATTAACGCACAGGAGTTGTGGTTTATTGTTCAGACTCGGTGTTTATTAATTATCCGTAGTACGGCCTCACGCGTCCGGAGCTCTGACTAGCAAGGTAGAAAACAGAGGTAAAATGGAGCACCTCTCTATCTCTACAAGGTCTTTTCAAGGACAATCCATCCAGTTGGGAAATGCCACCCAAATGATTTGTGGCATACCCTATTTAAACCCAATAACTAATTCTAATAACTTTAAAACTACTAACTAACTAAGTCTGCAATGTGGATTTTATTAACCCGTTACAGAAAACCACCCAAACCCGTTGTCTTGGGTTGCAAAAGATACCCATGAAGAGGAAAGAAGAAGGTGAAGAAGAAGGACTTAGATAATGCCCAAAATCCTCCAAAATCTTGCTCTGTATATTACTATGTACTAAAATCCCAAATCTGAGTTTCCAGAATTCCAACACCCTGGGGCTGCAGGCTCTGAGAGTTTGTCATTCAAGTATTTGCTAACTTGGGACAGCTGTCTGAAGCCCCTTGGCTCTGGTGAGAACTGTCCTCGCCAAAGCAGCTCCTCGTTCCTGGGAGTGTTCAAGGTTGGGTTGGGTGGGGCTTGGAGCAACCTGGACACCATGGAAGGTGCCCCTGCCCATGGAATGAATGAGCTTTAAGGTCCCTCCCAGTCCAAACTAGTCTGCAGCTCTGTGGTGAAACCTGTGACCCCAAACCTGCCTAGAGCAGGTGGGTTTGGTCTGTAGAGAGGCTGAATTTGGTGCAGATTTGTCCCAAGAGTTGTGTGTTAGGATACCTGTGTAGGGCACAGTTACACCTGCCCAGTGTTCAGGCCTTCCAAGCTGTGACACGTTTGTCTTTCTCTTTAACCCAGGTAGCACACTTCTCCAAGTATGGCTTGCAAGATTCAGATGAGGAAGAGGAAGATCATTCTTCAAAAGTGGACACCAAGAAGTTAAAGACCACACCTGTGCCACCCCCAGGGCACCTGCTGCCCCAGCAGATGGCCCTGAACGGCAAACCAGCGCCCCCAGCTCAGGTAGAAGGAGAACAGTGACTAAAGGGGGTTGATGACGTGGAATTTGGAGAATAGCTGGTGCCTGGGAGAAGGGGGTGGTTGGAGTAACGTGCAGTCTGGAGAGTGAAGCCTCACAGAAACTCCTCTGAACTCTGCCCGAGTGGCTGCGTGTTGTTTTCCTGTGAGACACTTGGCATTTCAGCCTAAGGACGGGGCGGGGAGGCTTTCAACCCTTGTTTCTTGTTTGAATTCTAGTCTGAGTTTGGCAGATTTGCGCCTCCTCTGGAAGAACCCTTGTTTTTGTGACTATTAAATGCACGCCCGTAATGCCACCGCCGTGTGCTGCCTGCCTGGACAGTGATGCTGTGCACTCAGTTGCCTTTACCACCATTAGTGTGCAAGACTGTCTGCTCTCTATCTTAAGAATGTGCTCTATTTTTATTAAAACGATACTTTTTATAAGGCTGGCTATATGCTGGCTTTGTAAACATACTTGTGTTGGATGTGACTGCTTTAAACCTTTGCAAAACATCCTCAGGGCTGGGCCCACCTTACACAGGAATGTTTGATCCACAGGCAGTGTTTGATCCAAGTCACTGGGAATACCAGGAGCCCAGGTGGGCAAGAGGCTGATGGCCCCTGGGCTGTCCCAGCCATGGTGTGGCCACAGCCCCAGGGCAGGGATTGTCCCCTGTGCTGGCCCTGTGTGACACCTCCAGGGCTGTGTCCAGTTGTGGCTCCTGCAGGAGAGCCCTGGGAAAGAGGCTGGAGACCCCGGAAAGGCTGAGGGAGCTGGGAAAGGGGCTGAGCCTGGAGAAAAGGAGGCTCAGGGGGGACCTTGTGGCTCTGCACAGCTCGCTGATAGGAGGGTGGAGCAGGAAATGCGCTCAAGTTGTGCCAGGGGAGGTTAAGGTTGGATATTGGGGAAATTTCTTCCTGAAAAGGGCTGTCCAGCCCTGGTGTAGGTTGCCCAAGGCAGTGGTGAAGTCACCTCCCAGGAGGGATTGCACAGCCCTGTGGATGTGGCACTTGGGACACAGTCAGTGGTGGGGGACAGCTGGGCTTGGTGGGCTCAGAGGCTTTTCCAACCACAGTAGTTCTGTTTCTCACATAGAACTTTTCCCTGGTGTCCAGTGCGAGTCTCTGCTGACCATTTGTGTGGCAGGACAGCAGAGCTCTCCAGGCAGGTGAGAGGGGCCTCAGAAGCACCATCTGCTCCCTGGGCACAACGTGCTGCTGCTGGGGCAGGCTGGGGGCTGCCAGCTCCAGCTCTCCCAGCTCCTCAGCTAATTAACACCCACTCATTTATGCCTCTGCTGGAGTAGATCCTTAATTATTTGCATTTTGAGCTCCACACGTGGCTGCCCAACAGCATCACTTCAGCTCCTTTCCCTGCTTCATGTTCAGTCTGGGGGGAGCAGAGCTGAGGTTTTAAACACTCAGGAATACTGGAAATGTCTCTGATCTTTTCAAACATTCTTGCAGAATTCAGTGTGCTTAGCAAAACCCCCTCCAGTTTCATTAACCTCTCTGACTTGCATAACATTAACTTAG
Organism: Sterrhoptilus dennistouni; assembly: GCA_013397095.1. Classification (NCBI taxonomy): domain Eukaryota; kingdom Metazoa; phylum Chordata; class Aves; order Passeriformes; family Zosteropidae; genus Sterrhoptilus; species Sterrhoptilus dennistouni. The sequence continues at coordinate 17,474 of VWZU01002652.1, read as the reverse complement.
GTTTTAATTTCTGAAATTAGGAAGAACATCAGTTAGTTTCCTAAAACCCTAAGAAACATCATAGCATTGCTTAAGCCTTTCCAGAGTGTTGGTGCAGAACACATCTGGTAATACTGTTATTTGGGCTGTAAGAAGCATTTAGTATCTAGACTTGGTTTTTGTTTTGTCTTCTCTAAGTTAAATATTGATGAATTTATTAATGTTGCAAGGGAGCCTGGTGCATTAAAGCCCAATGAAGGGAGCAGTGAAACTTGTGTGTTTGTAACCATATTTTGACTTGTAAATCTGTTCCACATGCAAGGCCAGGCTCAGATTCTGTGTCTGCTACTCAGCTCTGTCTTTACAGAGCCCCCAGGCAGTTTTACCTCAGCTGGGAACTTCCCCCATCCTCTCTGGTCCTACAGAGCTGAGCACAGCCTTGTGAATGTGCTCCTTAATTCCTGCGCAGGATTCCAAGTTTCCTCACTCCTGTTTTTGCATCACTTCAGTGGTCTGCACTGTGTTTTTTTGGGGGAAACATGAGGCTTTCACAGGACACAAAGCTGAGTCATGGGGTGGTTAAACTGGAACCAAACCAGTACGAGGGAGCTCAGGTCCCACAGAGTGAGCAGGGCAAAAGTACAGCCTGTGTGAGCAGTTAGCCATGGAAGCATGGAAGGGTTTGGGTTTGGGAAATCCCACTCAGTGCCACCCCTGCCATGGCAGGGACACCTCCCACTGTCCCAGGCTACTCCAAGCCCCAGTGTCCAGCCTGGCCTTGGGCATTGCCAGGGATCCAGGGGCAGGGATACCTGTGCCAGGGCTGCCCACCCTCACAGTAACTGCGTAAAATGCAGATCTGTGTGGAATGTAGACTCTGTGATTGGAGTTTGTGCCACAGGGAATGGGTTTGGGAGGAGGGGAGGGAGGCAGGGCACACACAGAGCTCTCCCTTCACTGGGGACGCGAGAACTGGAAAGCTGAAGAACAATTTCCTAAACTGAATGGCAGAAGTGGGAAAACTCCAGGAGGGCACCGCTGCTGTGGGACTGCTCCTTCCCTGGCACGGCACACCCTGCAGGTTCTGTGTGTCCATCCCTGCCCTCGGTGTGGAGCCTTGGCAGAGCCAGGAGTGCCGTGGCTGTGCTGGCTGAGCTGTGCTCTGTGGTGTGACCTGGCCTCTGTCTCTGCAGCCCCCGGAGCTGGAGCAGCTGGGCAGGGTGGTGGAGCTGGACAGTGACATGGCAGACATCACCCAGGAGCCAGCCCAGGAGGCCCTGGCAGAGGATCTGGCCGAGGAGCAGGAGGCTGTGCCAGCGTCCACACACATCGCCTCCACCCAGGGCATCAACCCCTACGTGCTGCAGGTCAGTGTGTGCTGCCCTCCCCTCTCCTGGAGGGGGCTTGGGAAAGGGAGGGAGCACTTCTCAAGGGTGCATTTCCCTCCCCGAGGGTGTTTACAGCTTGTAATGATCAGTGCAGCCCAGGGAGTGGCCTTGAGCTCACACACCACATCTCTGTGCTGGGGAAAGCCTCACACGTGGAGGGCTCAGTGCTGACATGGAACTCCTGAAAGGCAGAGCTCAGCCCTCAGAACTGTGGTGTGTGAGCACTGGGATGAGCTGAATTGATAGAGCAGCTGCCTTGGGCCCTGCTGCCTTGGTAGAGAAAAACGTTTTGGGGTAACTGGTTTGATTGGGGCTTGCTGTTGATGCTTTTGTTTCACAGTACCACAGAAAATTTGGATAGGGAAAAGCCATAAATCCCACCCAGTGCCACCCCTGCCATGGCAGGGACACCTCCCACTGTCCCCATTGTCCAGCCTGGCCTTGGGCACTGCCAGGGATCCAGGGGCAGGGATCCCTGTGCCAGGGCCTGCCCACCCTGCCAGGGAACAATTCCTGCCCCAGATCCCATCCAGCCCTGCCCTCTGGCACTGGGAAGCCATTCCCTGTGTCCTGTCCCTCCAGCCCTTGGAAATTTTTGTGGAAGGACAGAACCTTAAACACTTCAGACTTCTACCTGTAATAAAAAATAGACCAGAAGTTATTCCTTAAGCTGACAAACAGCAGACAGAGCTAAGATCTGAGAAATCAGAATTATTGTGGGATGTCACCCCAACAAGTCCTGTGCACTGATGGAACAAGCAGTTGTAAAACCTCATCCATCAGGCAACAGACCTGAGCTCTGTTCCCTGCAATGTTTGCAGCAGGGCTGTGGTGTTTGCTCATGTGCTGCACGTAGGAGGGTTTTTGGGTGGGAAGAGCTATTTTGATGAGCTTAGTGAGCTGCTGCTGTGGGAGGGATTGCTGATGTTCTGGCTTGGCTTCCCACATCCTCAGATCATGAAAGCTTCCTTGCTTGCTGATGATGACGACCTGGATTTGATCCTGGATTATCCTGGGAAGCCGCTTGTTAAGATGGACACTTCCCAAGAGATCTGCTCCCCAAGGCTGCCCATTTCAAAATCACAAGGACAGAAAAGACACCCAGGTATGGTGAGAAACCACAGACTGTGTGAAGAAAGGTGAATTTTAACACAAACAGGCAAAATCCTGGGGTCTGCAGCAGTTCCTTCCTGCCACTCCTTCCTCCTGTGTTCATTCCCTGCTCCAGCACAAGCCCTGCCCTGAGGGCTGTGAGTGCTCCAGTGCCTGGAGCTCCTCCTCACCTCCTCCTCTCATGCTTGCACTGCTCTTTTCACTTTTTTCTCTTTGTTCTTTTTTTTTTTTTTTTTTTTTCCCCTCTGCTTGTGTGGATTTTTTCCCCCTCTTAAGATCTCCCAGAGGCACCAACTTTGCAGCTTGTTTGGAGGTGGGCTGTGGTGGGTCTCACAGCTGTGCCCTGCACAGGGCAGCCCAAAGCAGATTCCCCCAATGCCCAAACCCTGCCCCTTTCACCCAGTGCAGTCACTAAGTGGTGCTTTCCATAGGGATACTGAGGAATACCTCTGGGAACAGCCAGGATTAAAAAATCCCATTAATTCAGATCTGTTAATCAATTCAAAGCCCATGATTGACAGGGACAGACCTGAGGGCTGTGTGGGGCCAGCGTGAGCCCTGCTGAGCTATGTGACACCTCACTGCTGTTCTGATGTCGTGATTCTGACATTAAATTGGAGACTCCTTTGGGAATGGCCCAGTTTGGGGTGGGGCTGTGCCTTTTCCCTTCCTGAGAACACCCCTCTGTTCCTTTGGGCAGTGCTGGAGGGTCAGTGGGGCTCAGCACTGCACACAGTCACACTTAGCTCCGTGTTCCATCACCCCACCCAGACATTTGCCACTGGCAGTTCCGAGAATTCCCAAAATCCCTCTCAACGCCCCGAAATACCCCCTGAAACACAGCTGCCCTTTCCGCTGACTTGTTTTTCCTGCTTCTCCCCTCCAGCTGCTGGGCTGCTGCAGTCCAAATTTGCCAGCGTCCTCCTGCAGGGCTCAGGTGGTGCCGTGGCAGAGTCCAAGGGCCCCAGGGTGGGGGGCAGTCCCCCCGGGGCCACCCCCTGGGCTCTGTCCCCGCTGGCCCCGGCGTTCTCGGTGCCCACAGCCCCGCCCGAGGCGCAGGTCAGGACCGTGGGCGCCCGCCGGCAGCGCGGCCTCGTCCCCCTGGAGAGATCCATCACCTACGGCAAAGGGAAGCTCCTGATGGACATGGGGCTCTTCATGGGGCGCTCCTTCCGCGTGGGCTGGGGGCCCAACTGGACGCTGGTGAACTGCGGGGATCAGCTGAGCGGCTCCAGCGAGGTGGAGGACGCTCCCTTGGAGCCCGTGGAATACGGGTTCCTGCCCACTCCCGTCGCTCCCAAATCGTGAGTAGTGCTCTGGCGTTGTGGGACACGAAAGAAAGAGATTTCAGAAGGCAAAGAGCACAGAAAAAAGGCTTTATTGTCTAGTTCTTACTACCTTTTATAAGGTGTTCCCATACAGACTTAACATGGTTGGCGAATAGGAGCGACACCTCTTTAATCTCATTGGTTAAACTAGAGAAACAGCAAAACACCTTTCTTTCTTTCTTTCTATGGAGAAAGATTGTTTTGAGAAAGGAGAGTTGTTTGCCAAGATTGTTTTGAGAAGAAGTTTTCTTGAGAAATTTTTCCTTGGGAAAAAGTTAGCAGCTGCTAGCAGGCTGAAATCTCTCAGGCCCAGAAATACCAGACCCAGTGTGCTTTCCTTCAGGATGAGTGTGACATGCTCACCCTTCATGGCTGACAGAATCCTGGTGGCAGGTTGCTGTTCCTTCTGACATGCAGGAGTGGTGCAAGGTGGCTGTGGAGATCTCCTTCATGGCCCTTCCCCACAGAAACATCTCTGTCAAATCCTGCAATAGCATAGTAAGAGGATTTGGGATTTTTTTTAACCAAACAAATAGCACTGTCACCCAGCACGAAGTTCAAAGTTGTTGTCCAGAAAGGTTCCAGTTTCTTGGTTCTCCCTGAAGACATCTGCCCTACCTGAGGAAGTTCTTGTTCAGCTTCTCAGTTCCCAGACACCTTCATGCTGTCTGTGCATCCAGCAGCACAGGGGCCTTTAGGGTCTCCATAGCTGGACTAGACTGGAATATAGCCCAGTCCCACCACTGAAGTGCTCCAGAAAGCTTGTCTGGATGTTCTCCAGCATATGTGAAGTGCTGAGGAATGAGCTGGGGTGAAGGTGTGCTCGCTGTCTCTGGATAGCTCAGTGAGTCATGGTTTATTTGCCAAATCAGAGAAGGTTTGGGTTTGGAGACTTACAGACTATCTCATTCCAACCCAGTGCTGTGGCCAGGGACACCTTCCACTACCCCAGATTGTTCAGGGTCCCAAAGCCTGGCTCCAGGTCCCAGACTTTGCCCAGGATCTTCATGCCTTGGGTCATGTTTTATTGTTGTGTTAATTAGGAAAAGCTTCAGGATGAGCTGTCCACTTGCATGGAGAGCATGGAGAACGTTTGCTACCTGGTCTATCTCCTCTTTTCCTCCAGACTCACAGAATCCCCTTTCAAAGTGCATGTGGAAAAGTTGAGCTTGGAACAATGGAAGATGGACAGAGACAAGGAGCTGTATCTCACCCCTCTGGAGATAAAGCTGAAGCACAGCACTGTCCACATGGATGAGGCCTGTCCTCTCCTGGCCCCCAACCCCGGGGTCTCTGCTATCCATGACTATGCTGACTGGGCCAGGAAAGCATCTGAGGATCCCACTATGGCAGAGAGTGAGTACAGAATGATCCTTTTCACAGAATGGTTTGGGTTGGAAAATCTCTCCCAGCCCAGGCAGTCCTAGCTGTGCCCGGTGCCCACCTTGCCCCCAGTCCAGAGCACTGAGTGCCACCTCCAGGTGACAAACACCTGCAGGGATGGGCACTCCAAACCTCCCTGGGCAGCCCCTGCCAATTCCCAACCACCCTTTCCATGGAGAAATTCCTGCTG